>JAHKKF010489480.1:0-11738 GCA_019740295.1 Labeo calbasu | reverse complement strand
GGCTTTTACATTTGCCAAAAATAGAACTTTTTATATTAAAAACAAACAAGCAAGCCCTGCCCAGATTTAAAAAGTAACGTAAAAGTAAAGAAACACATTACTTTCCATAAAAAGTAACGTAATTAGTACTTTTTAAGGGAGTAACTCAATATTGTAATGCATTACTTTTAAAAGTAACTTTCCCCAACACTGGACATTTTAGTCAAAATTGAGTTATTCACATATTCTTATTCGGTGACAACTTATTTACATTATGTGATGTTTCTTTTGTAAGCTGTGTACATTTTGAGCCTTATTTTTAGAAAACAAAAATGGTTTTATCTACAGAATTCTATGGAACGCAAAAACTTTAAAAGCTCAATATCTCAGAAGTGCATAGAATGCAGACAGAACCTTATAATTCTAAGGCGACGAAATGTTTACGGAAATAAAATTTCAGCTAGTTTTCCAGGCAACATTTCCCATTTTCATTTAGTTTAACTTGATGTACTAAAATAACCAATTAAACAATTAAAATGTAAATAAAAATGAATAAAAATGTAATAAAATGAGAAATAAACAAAAACTAAATTACTAATACTTTAAATAAATTACCATGAGAGCAGAAACGGTCTATTTCAAAATAATAGCAAAAGCTACTAGTGTTTTCCATCTAATAATTATTTTTGAATTTATTTCAGCTTTATTTTAACGTACAAACGTGTTTTAACAGCTTCAGTGTTAGTCAGCGATCATAACTCTGCTACAGGAGGAGGACTGTAAAGAAAGCCTAACGCTGACTCTGTTTCTTTGCAGCCTATAATGACTCTACGCAGGTGGCGAAGAACGACGCCTGCGTGCCGGATCAGTACTTCGTCCAGGAGGACAGCGAAGAGGTGCGCAACAACCCCAAACGCTCCTGCCAGTTCAACCGCACCATGCTGGGAAGTTGTTCCGGACTCCAAGACCGCACGTACGGATACCAGGAGGGAAAACCCTGCGTGCTCATCAAACTCAACCGGGTAATTGGCCGATCACAGCACTGATCACTCATAACACCTTACATTAATAATAATAATACACAAGATGCCCACAGACATGACAGAGCGGCTCACTATTGGTACGAAACAAAGTCTCAGCTGCCAATGTTTGTCATTTTGTAACATATCAAGCAATAAATATTGTTTTGTGGCTGTTTAATGTATGGTGACAGATCGCTTTAGTGTCTCAGTTCAAGCAGCACATGAACCAATCGTCTCTTCCTCTACTAGTTACAGCATTAAATAAACATGAATGAACATCAGAAAGGATCTTGTTTCAACTGCAGGAAGATATCAATACACACTGTTCACAGACCTTGATCTACTCTCCTGTCTGGCTTGTGTACTGGATAAAAATGGCAGATTCGGTCTTATGATTGGTCAGATCGCCTGTCAATCAAACTCTCTGCACGGGGCAATTCAGACTTTTCTCATAATTCTGCATTTATATCTCATAATTTTGACATTTAAATCTCATAATTCAGAATCTTTTCATAATTCAAACTTTTGTTTCTCACAGTTCTGCATTCATATTTCATATTTTGGTATTTATATCTCATAATTCAGACTTTTTTTCCTTCACAATTCTGCATTTACTTATCAAATTTAGGCATTTATACCTTATAATTCAGATATTTCCCCCACAATTCTGCATTTATATCTCATATTTTGGTATATATATCTCATAAGTCAACCTTTTTTCTCAGAATTCTGCATTTAGATCTCATATTTCAGTACTTATATCTTATAATTCTTCATTTATAACTTAGAATTCAGACTTTTTTCCTCACAATTCTACATTTATATCTCATAATCAGACTTTTTTTTTCTCAAATTCTGCATTTATATCTCATAATTCAGAGTTTTGTCTCAGAATTCGTCATTTATATCTCACAATTCAGCATTTATATCTTATAATTCAGATATTTTTCTCAGAATTCTGCTATATCTTGCATTTTAGCATCTATATCTCATAATTTGGAATTTATGTCTCATAATTCAAACTTTTTTCTCCGAATTCTGAGTTTACATCTTACAAATCCAAATTGTGAAATAAAAATCACCTTCTTGTTTATTCTGTGGCAGAAATTAAAAAAATACAAGATGTAAACTCAGTTCATAAAAAAAAAAAAAAATCAGAATTGTGAGATATAAATACCTTTTTATTTTTGTCCATGGCAGAAACAGGCTTCCATAAATAACAAACTCTTCTGTGCTGGTTCTCTTTAGACATTTTGAGTTAAAAGGTGAAACTGTTCAAAAATGCATGAACACAGAAGTTCAATAATGCATGAAAAATAATGAATTAAATAAAGCTAGATCCCAGAGGTGTATACAGGTACTGTACTATAGTAATATTTTGGGCGATCTGTACTTTATTTGGGTTCTGTTAAAACAGTATACTTACAAAAGCCACAACAAATTTTTTTTTGAAAGGTTTTCAATGTATGAAAACTAGGACGCAGCCGATAATGCAAACACAAATTCAAGCTGCAAATAGCATTAGAAGTCATTAGCTAGATCAGATCATTGACCTTTGGTCTGAATGCTGAATGAAGGTCTGAAGGTGTTTCGTTCACTCCCGCAGGTGATTGGTCTGCGGCCAAGTAATGATGGAAAGTCGCCGTTCGTCACCTGTACAGCAAAGGTGAGTAAAATCTACCTGATCAGCCAACCGTCATCAATAACAACCAGTCAAGCTTGAATTACATCTGCAATGTTTGTTCACTGCATCCCTCCATACTCAGGGATATACAGATGGAGATGAGAGGGTAAGAAACAGACTAGCCTGCAGACTTAGCATCCCTAACCTTAGACTAGTACACATCTCAAACTACTTTAACTAGTGCTAAACTCTCATGCTTTCAGTGGTTAGTAGTTTAAAATGATTAATACTTTGCTGTTTCCCACACGACTGCATGTCTTCTGTCGTCTGATTGATAGTTTCGTTTTTATCCAGTAGAAACTGTTTTAGTGTAATTGTACAAACGTCCACCTGGTGGTTCACGTGTCTTTTTGCTGTCAAATATTGACTGACTTTTCTCATGTAAATGTCAGAATAACTATAGGCATATTTCCAGATTAAGCAGTTTGGCTTTACTTGATTCTCCATGAATCATTTTTTAGTGTCAAATCTGATCATCAGGATCTTACTTTCACTGTTCCTCAGTGGAGGAATGATCATCCCAAGCCTCCAAAACATCTCACATCTTTTGTTCATCTCTCAATTATCACTGGATTGCATTGCATTATATGTTTGGATCATTTCAATCTCATCTTACTAACACATATTATTGGAGATATAGTGCAAACAGTGATATTCACATCATTTTGTGTCAGTATCTGTTCTACTGTTATAAAGATCTCATTGATTTACATTAAAAGGCTCAGAAGATGGCTCAGAAGAACGACACCTTTGCTGAAATCGACTATTTCCCTCCAAATGGAACCTTCAACCTCATGTACTATCCATACTATGGCAAGAAAGCACAGGCAAGAAAACACACACACACACGTTGTGTTTCCATGTTATGGGGACATTCCGTAGGCTTTTAAATGGTTTTTATACTGTACAAACCATATTTTCTATCGCCCTACACCTAAACCCAGCCCTCACAGGAGACTGCGCACACTTTTACTTTCTCAAAAAAACTATTCTGCATAATTTATAAGCCTGGGGACCTCACAAATGTCCCCACAAGGTCAAAATTTACTGGTATTACTATCCTTGGTCCACATAATGTGATAAATACCAGGTACACGCACACACACACACACACAGGTATGGCAGGGCGATATGGCAAAAAAATTTAAATCTCAAAAAAAAAAAAAAAAAAAATCTCATTTCATGCTAAATATACTACAAATACATTCACATATTATGTACTTACTGAAAATATCCTGCAGTTGTACTGTTAGTATACTGAACTGGTATATTCAAACTAATTTTGCACTTAATGCACTTTAATTGTGCAACTAAAGATATACTTAAAGATAAACTGAAGTATATTTGATTGTGCTAAAGTGGAACTATTGCAAGTGTACTTTAGGTACACTTTAAATATTTAATTTAATTTAAATATTTTGCATTTAAAGACTGATATTATTTGAAGATCACACAATCCTCATCAATAGTGACATTAAGACATATTTTAGGCTTAATATTAAGAAATGTGCATTGTGCACAAGTAGTACTCTAAATAAAGTTTAATTACAACTTTTTAAATAATTTTATATCAGTAAGTCTCAAGCGATATGTCATGAACTATGCTTAGTATAAAATAAATCCATTTTAAGTCTATTTCTTTTTTACTAGTGTGGCATATTGTATGTGTTTAACCTAGATTTTTTTTTTAAAAAAATATTGTTTTTATAAAAATTCTTAAATCAAGAACGATTTTCTAGACAAGTAAAAGTTATTGTCTTGTTCTCAGAAAAAAGAAGTCAAAATTAAGCAAACTGAAACAAGCAAAATAATGAATTATAATTTTCAAAATAATTAAAATAAGATTATTTTGCTTGCCTCATTGGCAGATTATTTTGCTTGTTTTAATTTTGGACTTATTTTTTCTGAAAAATGACAATAATTTTGACTTGTCTTAGAAAATCCTTCTTGATTTAAGAATTTTTTGATATTTTGGCTGGAAACAAGACAAAAAAATCTAGGTAAGAAAAGCATTTTTTGCAGTGATTTGGTAATATTCCAGTTCAAAATTGCGATTCCTCGGTTTCTAAAAAATAAAATTGTGGCAAAACGTTAAATTCGAAATAATCGATAAAATCAGAAAAATCACGCAGCCCTACACACATCCATTCCTATCGTTATGGGTTCATTCCATAGGCGTAATGTTTTTTTAAACGGTATTTTTAGATTCTCGAAACACTTTGGTGTGATTTATAAGCTTGTTTCCTCATGGGGACCAAATAAATGTCCCCACATGGTCAAAATCTGCCGGTATGGGGACTTATATATGTGTGATTATATATGTGTGTAATCTCTCTCTCTGCATGTTGTAGGTGAATTATTCTCAGCCCCTGGTGGCTGTGAAGTTCTTGGACCTCTCTTTCAACACGGACTTCAACGTGGAGTGTAAGATCAACTCTAGCACTCAGTTCAAGATCAGCGAGAGAGACAAGTTCGCTGGCCGCGTGATCTTCAAGCTGCGCATCAACAAAGCGTAGAGCAACCGCATCTGCCACACACACACACACACACACAGGAGATTGTAGGAGTCACTCATATCTCAAAGTGTTCAATGTATTTGTCCGTCCCCATTCTCCTGTCTACAGGATGGTTTCTGTGTGTGCGTGTGCGTGTGTGCGCGTCTCTGTATCTCTGTGTGTTCTGAGTACTCTTGACTGTCGTCATATCCAGCTGATATCGTTCCAAAGTGAATTCAAGAGAGCAGGAAAATATCATCAAGCCTTTCTAGATCTCTAGACATAATCATCACGAACAATCCAGTGAATTCAGAGGGACCACGATCATCTAAAACCTGCCAAGAAATTATATTTCAGATAAAGGAAATCTGCTTTTGTCCCAAACATAGGAAAATCTAACACAGGCTTCATTTGCTGTATGCTGTACCCTTTTCTTTTGATATCGAGCTAAAACGTGACCTGGATTCACTCGTTATAAGTCTATAGAATGGCTTCTATGTGATTGAGCGTATAAGAAATAACACAAATCAGGTCAAAATCAGGACCGTTCAGAAAATAAAATCTGCATAAATGCGCATATATGATCAATTAAATAAATAGAGCCATACAAATCATTCCTCGAATCACATATCGCTCTCGTTTCATCCATTCGTTTATTTATGAATTATGGTACATTTATAATGTTATTTATTTATTTATTTATTTATGCTCTGATTTGTGGTTTTTATTTTTTATACATATAGGATGTTTGTGAAGACACTTTTGTAACACTGTAATGTTCACGAACGCACACACAACCTAAGTTCAACTGAAACGATTGGCTGACGTTCTGCACATGCTCAGATTGCACTCGACGACTGACACATTAGCCAATCAGCTTCAAGCTGCGCCATATATCAGTTCGCCAATTAATTTGCCCAACCGAAAACGTATTTGCTCCATTTCGAACGGAACGGTTCGACCCATCTTTCTACATGTGCACACAGCAATACCTTCTGGTCCGTGAGTGTACTGTTAATACTTGTAAATAATACAGAATCTGAGGTAGTTAATGAGAGAGTAGGCTGAAAAAAAGACTAACATGACCAGTAATTTGCCAATCCAATACGTACTAATGTAGATGAATGAACAAATGTGTTTTCTTCCCAAAAAAAAAGTGTTTTTTAACTCATTTGTTGTTGAGCACATCATGGGCTAGCGCCCATTAGCACAGCGGAAATATGACGCAAACATTAGCTGCATATGTTTCTCGAACTTTAGTTCGTTTCTTCTTAGCTTTGGTAGGAATTTAGATTTTTATCATGTGATTTGACATTTGGATGTTCAAGGGGACAAGTCAGACTCCTGATTTGTGAGCGGGACATTAGCGTAGTGCTTACTAGCGAACCACTAGCCCGCCGTCGTCGGCGCACGTCGGCGGGCAGCCTGTCTGTGTTTTCTTTTCTTTTGTGTTTCTCACATTCCTTTATTTCGCCCCCAGTAGTGAATGTGCTGTGTTTCAATTGGGTTACTGCCACAGTGTTGTGCGTTTGAAACATTGGAGGGTGTGTGTTAGAAAAGTGTGTGGGAAATAAAAAGAGCCAAACGCGGCCAAACTTTCAAATTAACGTCACTAGTCCATCCGTCGCACATCGGCACACGACTTACGGCCTGATGTTGGGATCGGTTCAATGTTTACACAGAGCAGTGACTAATAACTAGATTAGCCGCGTGCTAAACTTACGCTGCCTGCCGTACGTTTACTGAGATCTACTTCACGTGTGCTGCCTGACCGCTCTACGTCATGGAATAGATTTTATATGTTTTTAAGATATGGTAAATCGAATTATTGCACATTATTTCTGACTTCTGTACTTTAGATGCAGCAGCGATGCGTATTAGCACGTCGCTGCTGCGCAGAGCGTTTGTATACCGCGCGTCACCACAGCGAGTGTAGATCACGCACATTGTTCATACGGTTTGTTCATTTCCGTAAGGCGAGAAATTCAAGCAGACTGGAATTTGGGACATCATCACCATGGTAACAGTGCATGACGTCATCAGTGATCTCACATGCTAAGTTGCGGTCGCATTCGTCGTTGCTCGGCGCAATTGCGCGTGAGAGTGAAAAAGTTCCCTCGCTGACCAACAGGAAGCTACGTGTGCTTATTTCCACCAACTAAGAAAAAAATCATGTTTACGTTAAAAATCACACTTGAGTCATTTGACTTTAAAGGTTAAAATTATGGGATGAAATTATTACTTTAAATGACTTTAAAAGTTGAAATTATTAGTTAAAAAAATACACACAGTTATGATATAATAAGTCATAATTAAGAGATAAAACATCAAAATGATGAGATTAAAATTCAGAATTATGAGATAAAAAGTCAAAATTATGACAAGTCAAAAACTGACGTATGTCGTAATTTAAATGTTTAAAGTCATAATTTCAGCTTTTTATATCATAAATATGACTTAACTCTTATCTCATAATTGACGGTGTGAATTCAAGCTGTATTGTCATAATTTCAACTTTTTATCTCATAAAAAAGATTAGTATGTCATTTTGACTTTTAAAGCTACGTCATAATTTCAACTTTTTATCTCATATTTGACTTAGTATGTCAATTTTGACATTTAAAGTTAGAATTTTGAGATTTTTCATCTCATTATGGCTTTATAATTTCAATTTAAAGACATCAATTCAAGTTTCTCTCATAATTATGACTCTGTATGTCATAATTTCGACTTTTTATCTCATAAAACTTAGTATGTCAGAACTTTGACTTTTGAAGTCATAATTTCAATTTTTTATCTTATAAATAAAACATAGTATATAACATTTCTGACTTTTAAAGTTGTAATTTCAACTTTTTATCTCATAAAAAAACCTATATCAAAATTTTGACTTTTTATCTCGTAAGACTTAATATGTCAAAACTTTGACTTTTAATGCCGTAATTTCGACTTTTTATCTCATAATTATGATTTATGTCATAATTTTGACTTTTTATCTCATAAGACTTAATATGTCAGAACTTTGACTCTTAATGCCGTAATTTTGACTTTTTATCTCATAAAACTTAGTATGTCAGAACTTTGACTTTTAAAGTTGTAATTTCAACATTTTATCTCATAAATAAAACTATATCAAAATTTTGACTTTTTATCTCATAAGACTTAATATGTCAGAACTTTGACTTTTAAAGCCGTAATTTCGACTTTATCTCATATTTATGACTTGTCATAAATTTGACTTTTTATCTCTTTTTATGTCAGCTTTGACTTTTAAAATCAATAATTGTAACTGTTTACATGCTAATTATGACTTTAAATCATAATTTCAACTTAAGGTAAGTAAGACTTTTCATCTCATAATTAGGACTTTTTGTCATAATTATGACTTAAAGTTTAAATTCCAGTTTTTATCTCATAATTATGACTCTGTATGTATCTCATAATTGACTTTTGAAGTCATATTGTCATAATTCGACTTTTCAAAGCATGATTTGTTTTTGTTGCGTGGTGGAAATGGGCTTCCAAAGAAAGCTGACTGGTTTGACATTGGTGTTTTTTTTGCCTGCGAAATCTCACAAATGTGACCGCACCTTTACAACTTCAATCAAGCCTACGCGCTTCGGACAATATCAACGATGACACGGCGACAAACACGTGCTTACACAAACAATGGCAACGACAAACACACCTGCGCTACGAGAACCTCATTCGAGAGCTTTCCACTCACACACACACACACTGACGGCACCGTTGAGCTCTTTGTCCCCGTCTGTGTTCCTCTCCAAACCGATAACGCGACACGCTCGTCATGTTGAGTTCTCGCCGGATGACCTCTATAGCTCACAGACTCATCCCGGTTTCTCATCTGTCCTTCATAGTGAGACGGTGTCTTATTCTTTCTTCACTCTCTGTAAAAACACTGCTCAGAAACTAGATGTATCTTATTAAATATCCTGAATATACTGTTATATATTGCCTGACATGAAAATTGTGAAACTTATATTCGAAAAACAAATGATTATCATTATAAATGAAAAATGGAAACAGGAAATAAAAACATTTTGTGTTTAACAAAACATGTTTGTCTACGAAATCTTATTTAAATCTCTAAATAAAGATTGTGCAAAGACTACAGATGAACACAAATATTACACCTATTTATTTTTCGTCAGATTTAACTAATTTCTGGGAAACTCAATGGCTTATGACAAGACATGAATGCAACATGCACGCAATTTTCTCACAGAGACAAAATATATGAATGATGTACGTACTGAGAGCTTTATCAGCTTATGTAATCTTCAGCTGCTGTAATTCCAGATCTGATTCTCTGTGTGTTTCCCTATAGGAAAGAAAATCACAAAATATCTCAGTTTTCTTTTTTTTCTCTTGGATCAGTGGTTCTCAATGGGTTCCGGACTTGGTCATCAAGTGGCATTCAACAAAATACAAAATATGTTATGATGCTGACAATAGAAAATCAAACAAATGAAATGTATTATTATTAATATCACACCATTATTAACATGAGCTGAATATGATAATTGAAAGTTCTGGTTTCAACCACATGAATTTGTGTTGAACTACTGGAGCGTTTGATTGCCAACCTTTGACATCAGCCACAAAAGATACGGGAAGTGTTTCCTGATAGGTCTGTTTGTTTTACTTATCTTAACTATGCACCATTACGGTTTATGCACATTTATCGGTCCTGACCCACCAGTTGAGAAACACTGAAATTAAAGAGACTTTTGCTCCTGCTTTTCAGTTTAAGAAAAACACCCCAATGAAAGAAACAACGCAGTCCCAGAAGAGATTTGAATAATGGCCCAAACGCTACTCAGATTTCACAAGATAATAAATTCTGTAAACTGAAACATTTTTCATCAAATTCCTCCGAGATTAATTGATCTGAGCTGCTTTAAACATCCATTTTGTTGCTCTATAATCTTACTGCATGACAAATAATAAACAATGTTGTGTTTATCCTACAAGGGATTTTAGGAAAAAACATCTGAGACAAAGCTGATACTTTGACTCAGAGCCTCTGAGCTTTGAAAGAGTAACCCGTAACATTGTTTCATTGGAGTATTTTAATGTTTACGCAAAAGACACTGATGATTTTAATAACAAATGTCTTCCTTACATGTGTACATTTATTGTTCAAATGTGTAAAGATTTATGAGTTTTGACTTTCCCTGCTTAACTGCTCATAAATATTTTAATAAAACTAAGAACACAGCGACATCTAGTGTACAAATAAAACATGAGCACACTTCACCTGCTGGACCAGATGATCACAGAGACACCAGACAGGAAAAAAATCACCTAGCAACCGCATAGAAACGTAATGAAATGAACTCGGAAGAGCCTATTAAACAATGCAAGGGCCAAAAGCCACTCACTGTTATCTATAAGAACAAGTAAAAACATAACCAAACCACACACTCATAAACAAGCCAAATATTATATATTACCATACATAATACCCACCTTATTTTGCAACGCGGAAGTAAGCGTTTTTTGTCAATGTGCGAGACTTGTGGCTCATAGCCTTTAGAAAACTGTAGCAAAGGTAAAACTAATTGCGCTACCAGCAGTAGGTTCATTATGACATTAAATTAATACAATATGACAACAAAATACCAGTTTGCCGGCATAACCAGCTGGTAAAATGACATGGAAGCGAAAGAGACCGGAAGTCTTGACCATTCAAGTTGCAAACAGCCGCAGCCGCTTTAACTAAGTGGATATTAATACATAGATATACATTATATTTTTAAAACAACCTCAGTAGCATTGTCATGTTGCGCAGGAGTGTTTGTATGTGTGTGTTAGGGCAGGTCCAGCATGTTTCTGATCTCCAGCTCTTTTTGAGTCCGTTGGTGAATTTCGCGGATTGCCTCGACAACGATCAGCATGACAGGCTCCGCCTCCTCCTGCGTGCTCACGCACACCAGCTGCAGGAAGACGCTGCGGTCGGGCATCGCGCGGAACACCAGCTCGGCCGCGCGCTGCACCAGCCACGGATGATGCGGCGCCAAAACCTTCAGGTAGGCGTCGCGGCACAACTCGCCCATGCTCCGCCCCTCGCGGTCCGTCCCCAGACTCTCCAGCAGTAGCTGTAACCATAGCAATGAGCGATGGAGGCGGAGCAAAGTCCGACTGCCGGAGGGCGTTTGCGTATCGAAAGAGACTATGCCCCTCTGAAGCTCCGCCTCCAGCATGGAGCGCACAGAGCGGTAGGCGTGCGGAGGGGGCGGGGCTACGCGATGAGGATCGTTGGCCGTCGCGTTCTGTCTGGCGGATTCTTCCAGAGAGAGCTCTCGAATGAGTGTGATTTTCTCCTCAACTTTATGAGTGAAAAAGCCCACCAGAGGGCCCAGAGCCTCCATGAACCTGCAGCACAGAACACAATCAGAGTAAGAGAGTGATGAATACTGGTTTCAGTGCCGATATGGCAACCTGAGTATCTGCCGATATACCTTATTAACCCTTACTACACACTGCTTCATTATCATTAAAGAAAAAACAACGCGGGGAAAAAAAAACGAGATT
>JAHKKF010489476.1:0-19207 GCA_019740295.1 Labeo calbasu | reverse complement strand
TTTTTTTTTTACCTCAGGCTTTTATTACCATGGTGACCATGCGCAGACAGAGTGCAGCCTTGACTTTTTGCTATAACAAAGGAGAGAAGTTGGGGGAGGCCGGGCAGTAGGTGAACACATAGTAACCAGACAAATGGCTTTATCTAGGCCTTGGCCAGGGACTGAAATTGTAGTATGCATTCTTCTGTTGTTGTGGTGTTGCACGCTACAGTAGATATTGAGATTTATTTCTTTAAATGAAAGAGTAAACAATGCATTCCTTTTTTCAGTTTTTAGTATTTAAAATGAATAATTATAATCATGTTTTTAAAAATATATAATTTTGAATCATTTAAAAAAAATTTAAAATCTATATATATTTAAATTAATTAGTAGATTTGATTGAAAACAGTAAAATCGTGGCATTACAATTTTAAGCATAAAGACATGTATTTAGAATGATTTAGAATATTTTACATATTTTCATATTATATTATAAATTATTTTTAAATATTATATTGTATTGAAGACGGTAAACTTCAATCTTTACAGTTTAAAACACAATACAAGGACTTTCATATCTACAAATAATAAACATATATAGCATAACTTTAAAACTTAAAAAAAAATGTCAGAGAGAAGTTTAAACACCTCCTTTGTTTTTTTCAAATGCGAATGCAAAAAAAAGCCTTCAATCAATCAGTGGATTGTGCTGTATTTTATTAGAAATGTATATTTGTGGTAATATAAAACTACAGCTAACATTCAAGCTTCCTATAAAGTTAGACATAATTTATAATATAGTTTTTGCCCTGTCTGTGCCCTGACTCCTAGAGCATGTGATCTGAAGTTAAACAAACGGCGTATTTGGCCAGAATTGAAATCTATGCATTTCAAAGTCAGTGCTGGACAATGGTTGAGATTGAGTTTAACTCCCACGGTCGGGCCTGTAAACAGTGGCTTTGTGTGGACAGACTCTGATCCCTGGTGCCGACGTCTCCACTCTACTCTCTGTTCTTACTTCACACTGATAAACAGCACAGTTATTTCAGTACGGCGGTTACACGGCTTATGGTTTTGGGTAACGTCATTTTGGCCTGTGCATTAATTGACGTCACTGCTGATGTGCTGACCTAAGACATTTAAAGGGATAGTTCACCCATGAATGAAAATGTATGCTGTTTGTTATGTTTTCCGGTGTACACGAGGAGTGTCTGTCAGCCATCAAAAAATGCGTGTCTATTTAGTGTTTATTTCTGTTTATAATTATTACATTACTGTTCAAAAGTTTGGGGTCTGTATGATTTTTATTTTTGAAAAAAATATTACTTTTGTTCAGCAAGGACACATTAAATGTATCAAAAGTGATAGTATAGATTTATTTAAAAAACATAAAAAATGTACTGTCCCCAAACATCTGCACAGTGTATGTTTAAATTCATATGATTTATATAAAATTCACATCATTTTCAAAATGTAATTTAATATGATTTTAGGGAAACACTTTACAATAAGGTCTCATTTGTTAACTTTAATTACATAAACGAACAGTCAACAATACATTTATTACACTGCTTATTAATCTTTGTTAAAGTTAGTTAATAAAAATACAGTGGTTCATTGTTTGTTCATGTTAGTACACAGTGCTTTAACTAATGTTAGCAAACTCAACTTGTGATTTTAATAATGCATTACATGCTAAAATTTACATTAACCAAGATTAATAAATGCTCATACTTAGTTCATGTTAACTAATGTAGTTAACTAATGAACCTTATTGTGAAGTGTTACCGATATCAGTTAATAAGTGTTTTAACACTTTATGTCATCTGTTAACATTAGTTAATGCATTAACTAACATGAACAAACAATGAACAATACATTTATTACACTATTTATTCATCTTTGGTAATGTTAGTTAATAAAAATACAGTCGTTCATTGTTCGTGTTAGCTCAAAGTGCATTAACATGTTAACAAAAACAACCTGTGATTTTAATAATGCATTAGTAAATGCTGAAATTAACATTAACTAAGATTAATAAATGCTGTAGTATTGTTCATTCTTTGTTCATGTTAACTAATGTAGTTAACTAATGTTGACTAATGATAATGCATTAACTAATGTTAACAAACAACTTGTGATTTTAATACTGCATTAGTAAATACTGAAATTAACATGAACTAACATTAATAAATGCTGTAGTATTGTATTGTTCATTATTAGTTCATGTTAACTAATGTAGTTAACTAATGTTAACTAATGAACCTTATTGTAAAGTGTTACCACAAATGTTTTACTTAGTAACTTTTTTTTTTTTTTCTTGAATGAGTACATTATTATTTTGTTTTTTATTTTTATTTATTTATTTATTTTTTTCAATTAATAATTTCTTAAATTAAGATCTGTTTCTTACACAAAGCTGTTGTATGCCTTATAGTGCATAGGTTGAATTGGGCTGCATTTATGGTGTTTTTTGCTTCTTCTTAAATAATTATTTCACAAACTGATTTCGTCTTAAACAAAAAATGAAGGACCTGTTGCATTTTCTATCTGCCTGTAACACCTGAGTGATGCTGTTCATGTTTATACGTTCATTTGCTTCTTTTAGCAGGTCATTGGACATCTTTGAGAGATGTTTGAGAAACAGCCCTACGATAGTCCCCCCATGTACACCCCGCCTTCCAATGGCTTTGGACCGCCGGGAAGCTTCCAAGACCCACGTAGTGAATTCGATCCCTACCCTGCACCTCCAGGATCCTACTATGTGGGCGAGGAGGTACCACAGCATTTCTACAAATGGTTGTCCCCTCCTGGAATTGTGAAGATTATGATAGGAACCGTTATAATCCTCTGTCTGGGAATCTTCGCCTGTGTGGCCTCGACTCTGGTTTGGGACATGCAGTACGGATATGGTTACGGATCTGGATTTTCCGGCTATCCTGGATACGGAAGTGGATACGGATATGGCAGCGGTTATGGATACGGGAGCGGCTATGGATATGGAAGTGGATACGGAAGTGGATACGGAAGTGGATACGGAAGCTACTACAATTCTTACCCGACCCCTTACTCGGCGAAGACCACCATGATCGCTGTCGCCGCCATAAACTTCATCGTCGCTTTGGGATTCTTCGCCGCCAGCTTCTCCAAAACAAACACGTTCCGCAGCAGGAAGTTCTACCTGGTGGTGCTTGTTGTCTGTTCTATAATGGCCGTGATTCAGGGCATTATAAACATTGTGTACATTGTAGGAGTGAACCCTATGGCCCAAAGCTCCACCAGCTCATACTACAATCCCATGCTTTTGATGTGTCAGAACCTCTATGGCAGCGGTGTGACAGGAATGGGGGCTGGATTTCCCATTTATAACCAGTACTTGTACCACTACTGCTACGTGGACCCTCAAGAGGTACCATTTAAAGTTACAGGATGTTTTGAAATGTCTTTTAAGTAATGTTTTCTTTATAGTCTACAATCAAAGGATTGCCACAGACCATAATTTTAACTCCCCCAGTGTGTAAATCCATACAGGAAGTGCATTTACACTTACTATGAAAGCTTGATCTAACCCTTCTATTTTATTTTGCTGTAATCTGTTGTATTTAGAGTAGGTTGATTTATTTATGTTAAGGGGATAGTTCACCCAAAAATGAAAATTCTTTCATCACTCACTCACCCTTAAGTCAGTTACTGGTAGCCATTGACTTCCATAATATGGAAAAAAGTACTATGAAAGTAAATGGATAACAGCAACTATTTGGTTATCAATATTCTTCAGAATATATCCTTTTATGTTCAGCAGAGGAAAGAAATTCATACAGGTTTGGAATAACATGAGAGTGAGTAAATGATGACAGAATTAAAATTGTCTCTTTAAATCGTAATTTTAAAAGTTAGTTAACTCAAAAATTGTTTACTCACCCTCATGGCATTTTAAACCCACAAGACTTTGTTCATCTTCAAAACACAAATGAAGATATTTTTAATTAAATCTGAGATTTCTTAAAAGTCTATATAACCAAAACTTTGATGATTTAGAAAGACTTCATGAAGATTTTTAAAAACATTGTAAAAGAAGTCTATTTGATTTGATTTTGATGAAAGGACATGATTACCTTATCCAATGAACAGTTAATTTTGGCTTTTAGTCACATATAAACACTATATGTATTTGTATTATATGTACTGTGTATTTGTATCATTTTTAGAATTTTTAAATGTCATTATAAAAATAATTACATTTAATTTTTATTTATAAAAAATGATTTTTTTTTTTATTATATATATATATATATATATATATATCTATCTATATATATATATATATATATATATATTGATGAAGAGACATGATCAGTTTATTCAATGAACAGTTAATTTTGGCTTTTAGTCACTTATAAACACTGATCAACACACATAAATAGAGCTAATAAATATATGGTATATATAATACATAATAATACAATTTATTCATATATATATTTTTGATTTTATATATATCTATATTTAATAGAGGACAGGTAAACCTTAAATAAAATATAAAATAAAACATTTTTATTGAAAATATTCATCAAAATGCTTAAAAAGTATTTTTATTATTGTAATTTACTGTATTACTGTAAACACATTTTCTGTTCCTTTTGCAAACTCAGGAACAAAATAATTCAGTGAAGAATCAAAATTATCGTCTGTAGTGATCACCACATGTTATGTAATAATTAATCTTCCAGTACTTTCATTTCAAGATTGAACTGATCATGAGAGTGAGATGATTATTAAAGAGATAGTTTACCCAAAAATGAAAATTCTGTCATTAGTTACTCACCCTCATGTCGTTTCAAACCTGTAAGACTTTCGTTAATCTTCAGAACACAAATTAAGATATTTTTGATGAAATCTTAGAGCTTTCTGACCCTGCTTAGACAGCAAGTTTATGAGCAGAGGAAAGCATGCGCACACGTAGTGGTACTTTCGTTGATGGCGAAAGACGGTAACTCGCAGGAAAAGAATGTTGAATAATACTATTTTAACAATGTCCTTACTACCTTTCTGGGCCGTAATTGCGGTAGTTGCATTGCTGTCTATGGAGAGTCAGAAAGCTCTCGGATTTCATCAAAAATTTGTGTTGCGATGATGTACGAAGGTCTTAGGGGTTTGGAACGACAAGAGGGTGAGAAATTAATAACACAATTATCATTTTTGGGTGAACTATCCCTGTAAGATGATCATGTAGTATATTAAATCAGCTTAGTTTAGTATGATAAATAATTTATGTATGCATTGGACTTGACACTAGAATTTTGTTTTTTCCCAGGCAGTTGCAATGGTTTGTGGGTTCTTGGTTGTGGCGGCACTGGCTGTGGCAGCTTTCTTCTCCTACAAGACTAGAAGTAGAATCTGGCAGTACGGGAAACCAAACATCTACTGGGAACGACCACTAATGGCAGGACCCGAGGGCAGAGATGTGGAGGAGTGGGTGAGTTACTTTACTTTTGCCACTTAAGTCACCTACATTGAGACATGCTGCATGGAGGAAGAAACACATGGTCACTAATTAAGTGGCACACCCAGATCGAAATGGCATGAAGTGTCTTGCCTAAGGGAATGAAAATGAAAGGCCAGTGTCAGGCTTAATACTAGACTCTGAAGCAAAAACCATCCAAGTACTCTGCAGAGGAAATGCCCATATATTTAATTGACCAAGTACAGGCTCTAGCACCCCAGCAACCTTATATGGGACAAGCAGTTTCATTCTGCTAAATAGTTTGTGATAGTCAATCTAGAAGTTTTGTTTTGGTAGCCTGGGAGCGGTTTGAAGGTGTGTTTTAAAGTCATATATTCTTTAATAGTTTCAGTGGCCTGTGCGACCCTGGTGATAATTCAGTCACAAGGTTGAATGTGTTGCTGATATGGTCTGTTTGTTAACAGCCAGCCTAGTTTCGCTGTGATTGATCATTAACCAAACTGAGAAAGTGAAGTAGATTTTAACTCCTTGGGTGGATTACTATGAACAGCTAGACTTTTGTAATACCAAGCATGCTTGAGATAGCATTTCTTTACAGTTTATAGAATATATGAAGTGTTTAGGTGTAATTATTATTAAAAGTTTTATATAATGATGTATAACTGTATAATATAATAAAATAATATTATATAATGATTTCTAATATTGCTTGGCATATTACTGATTAAATATTATTGTATGAGTAATTTATTACAATAATTCAGTTAAAAGGACAGGAAAATACATTTACACACTTAAAATATGCTTTGGGTAAATGCCAAAATATTGACAAGTTTATTTTCAGTTTTTACAATATGAATGTGAATATAATTAGACTGAAAATATATATAACAAAAATAATACTGAAACTACAATTCTATAAAAAATTATATATTGTGTGTGTGTATATATATATATATATATATATATATCATAATTATATATATGAACAGTTCAGATGCAAAAGCCTCTAAATCCATCTGATGTTTTTCTTTAAAATTAGCATTTCTTTCTGGCTACTTTGTATAGTTTTCTATGTAAATACTGGTACTTCCGATTGGGCTGAGTCTGGAATTTAGCGAGTCTGAAGTAAAAGTATTTGATGGACGTATACTGTGTGTCAGGAGCATTCACTCAGTATCATTATCTAATTTTTGACCGAGATGGCTTTTAGCTGGTTTTGCATCTGAACTCTTCATATATATATCATAATTTTATATATATATATATATATAATATATATGCTAAATTCATGCTACAGAAAGTTAATCTTAGGAAATATATTTCTCATATTGAAAATATAATTAGTTTAAACTTTCAAATGCCAAATATATTACTATATTATTAAATCTTTAAATATATTACAAAATGTACTTTTGGGTACATGCAAAATGTTTCTTTTTTAATATATTGTTTGTACATTACAAATATATTTAGGTAGGAAAATTAGAAAATACATGAAAATATATGTCAAAATGGTTGAAAATAATAAAGAGAAGACATAAGTAAGTAGATAACTAAATTTTATCAAAAATATATTTATGTATTTCTGTAATTTGTCTATTTTGGCAATATTTTTTGGGCAATATTTTCAAATATTTTGAAAAAATATATCTGAAAAAAAATGGTATGTATATATATAACATCTGAATTTACATTCTGGAACTGACTAATCTGTTTATCAGCCATGTGGGCATTGTTACAATCTAATACTGATTATTTAAAAAAAATAATAACAATAATTTATCAATCTAGCATCGCTGTCTGTTCATATTGCATGTATGGTTTTATTTGTGTTACAGAACAGTGTGTTTCAGTGATACAGTACGTTAGTGCTGTGTAAGAGAACATGAGTCATGTTGTGTGTGTGTGCATGACTCGATAACATTCCATTACTCATTGTGATTTTTTCTTATTTGAAAAAGAGAAGGCAATAAAGGTTATTCAAGAAACAAGCATTTTGCAGTAAAAAGACCAAAACAACTTTAATTTAATTATCATCAATTTAAATCAAGTCAGATGGCTGTGAGACTCCTCATATCAAAGAAAAACAGCAGATGAGATCCCTTTTAATATAATAAATTGTTTTTCCTAGACAGATATACTAAGATTAAATGAGATTAAATGAGACCAAATGGGGACCTCTCGCATTTCAGAAAAGATCATACTGTCCTCACTGCTCAGATTTACTGACAAAAGTCAAGAGATCTCAATATGAACACAAAACCAGTCTTAAAGTCCAGAACAAAAATGTACAGATAATTTACCCACCCCTTGTCATCCAAGATGTTCATGTCTTTCTTTCTTCAGTCATAAAGAGATTATGTTTTTTGAGGAAAACATTTCAGGATTTCTCTCCATATAGTGGACTTCTATGGTGCCTCGAGTTTGAACTTCCAAATTGCAGTTTAAATGCAGCTTCAACGATCCCAGCCAAGGACGAAGGGTCTTATCTGGCAAAACGATTGTTTTTTTGTTTTTGTTTTTTTAAATGACAATTTATATACTTTTAAAACCTCAAACGCTCGTCTTGTCCAGCTCTGTTTTTTTCCGGTCATGACAGTTAGGGTACGTCTAAAAACTCCCATCTCATTTTCTCCTCCAACATCAAAATCGTCCTACATCGCTGCAGAAGTACCAACCCAGAGTTTACTAAGTAAACATGCAAAGAACATCAAACATTCATTACAAAAAAAAGGTAAAACAGCATTTTAGGACAATTTTGAAGTTGGGGAAGAAAATAAGACAGGAGTTTTTAGACGTACCCTAACTGTCATGACCGGAAAAAAACAGAGTTCACACAAAGCTAGACAAGACGAGCATTTGAGGATAAAAAGTATAAATATATTGTCTTTTTTTTTTTAGAAAATAACCAATCGTTTCGCTAGATAAGACCCTTTAGAGCCCTTTGAAGCTGCATTTAAACTGCATTTTGGAAGTTCATACTCGGGGCACCATAGAAGTCCATTACATAGAGAAAAATCCTAAAATGTCTTTATGACTGAAGAAAGAAAGACATGAGCATCTTGGATGACAAGAGGGTGAGTACATTATCTGTAAATTTTTGTTCTGGAAGTGAACTAATCCTTAAAGTAGCATGGGTAAATTTGTAGCAATAGCCAAAAATATGTGGTATGGGTCAAAATCATTGATTTTTCTTTTATGCCAAAAATCTTTAGGATATTAAGTAAAGATCATGTTCCTTGAAGATATTTTGTAAATGTCCTACTGTAAATATATGCAAACTTAATTTTAGATTAGCAATGTGCATTTGTACAACCTTAAAGTCGATTTTCTTAATATTTAGATTTTAGATTTTCAAATAGTTTATCTCAGCCAAATATTGTCATATCCTAACAAACCATACATCAATGGAAAGCTTATTTTTGTGGTCCAGGGTCACATATTTTTCCAAAATCATCCATAACTCCATAATGTTACTATTGTCTTGTTTCTATTTTTAATTGTTTCTAATTTTTAATATTAGGAGAAATATCTGAGACAAAGTTGACACATAATTCAGCTTCAAACTTAGAATCCTGAGCTATAAAAGTGCAACCTCCAGTAAATCTTTCGTCCGGGTCTACAGATTATTAATGAACCCGTAGCTGGTAGTGAAGGCTCCGTGGGGTGAGGTTTGATTTTGGATTAAGTCCACTGGAAACATAATTACTACCATCATGAGACTGGTCTGCCTTTCTCTGCCCTGGTGCTTTCAGTAGATCTATGAGTTCTGACAGCGTTCCACACACTCCCTTTGAATACCTTTCTTTCCTTGGCTTTCTGTCTCTCCACTTTTTTCTGGTGCAAAAGGAGGTCACAGGCATGAAACGACCCTCTTTTCTGTGTTCTCAAGCATTCTTTCCCTGCTTATGTAGCGTGATCGCGGATCAGCGGTGGCAGTAGCTCATGCAGGGAAAGCATTGTTGGAATTCCTGGATGATTTGGGATCTTCTGCACAGTGGCTTTTCCCCTTCTCCCCAGCTGCAGGGAAACGCTCCTCCACCCTCTTTCCTGCTGCGTCCTCCCTCCAAACACACACATACACACACATACATGCACGCATACATTCTCACACAACCCCTCCAGAACAAAACAAACAATCCGGCTGACACGCACACCTGATTTCATTGTTTTAACAGTGTGCTGCTCGGAATTGTTTTTCCTTATTGTTTTTAATATACCTATACGGTCACTTCTTTCACCTTTTTTCTTTAGAAAAAGTAATGTAAGTTGTATGTAGTGCCAGAAATCTGAACTATTGGCATTGTGTTTGTCACAAAACACTCACTGTACATGCTGAGAACATCCTCTGAAATCAAACTTCAACAGGAAGAGCAAGAGCGTTTTTGCTTCTTATTCCCCACAGTCTTTCCTGTACAGTAGCAGAAGGAAAATAAAGTCTAAACAATGGATCTAAAATGGTTTCTGTCTTTGTATAATGCTTTGCACAGAATGCAGTTTCAAAAGTTTGCGATCAAGACAGATTTATGATGGCAGTTGTTAATAATGTTAGTTTTGTGCATTATAGTAATATAGTAATATAAAACACTGTTGTCTGTTTTAGATCTTCTCGCTTGTTTTGTTTGTGATGTTATTTCGTCTGTCATTATCTAAAATATGTTGTTTCCTGGTGTTCTGCGCCTTATAGTCTTTGTTTAGATATGAATCAAAGTTTGCAGACTTTGTACTAGACAGTTTGTTCCCTTTTTTTTCAGGTCAACCATGTACAGGATGGACAGAGCGTGCAGGAAGCATCCATGGTGTTTTCAGAGAAGATGGCTCCTGTTCTGGCTTCGGCCCCCAGTGTTGGCTCCATCCCCCTAAAGACTGGCAGTGTCTTTAGCTCTGAGACCCACAATGTTATCGGGTGAGTAAGTGAGGGATCTGACCCTGGCATAGCTGGAGACTTTAAAGCTGAGCTCCATGTCAGCAGGCAATCTTGTTTGCCCCTGCAAAGGAAATGCTGGAGCTTACTTTATTGCTTAAGGGCTTAATAAGTCATTTGGAATTGCATTCCAGGTTTGCATACACTACTGATCAAAAGGAGTCTTTTATGCTCACCAGCACTGCATTTATTGAATCAAAATACAGTAATATTGTGAAATATTATTACAGTTTAAAATGACTGTTTTCTATTTTAATGTATTTTAACATTTAATTTATTTCTTTGATGCAAAGCTGAATTTTCGTCATCATTACTCCAGTCTTCAGTGTCACTTGATTTTTTAGAAATCTTTCTAATATGCTGATTTGCTGCTCAATTAACAAAGTTCTTTATTGTCACTTTTAAATAAACGTGTTAATTTCCTTAAAAGAATGGCAGTGTAGTTACTCCTAGTTCAAACTAAAACATTTTTAGCTTTTTTTAACCTTGGTTAGCTGATGTTAAATCATCTGTGCTATTGTGCTTTCAATAGTTGTCTGGGTCATTAATCTGCCTAATGATCTAGGCCATTAGTTTTATGAAGTCAGGTCAGATTACACCAAATATATTTTTTAATCAGATGTTCTTTCATTTTAATTTGTTTTTAAATTATGTCTGTCCCTCCTTGTCTGCCTCTGTTTTTTTATGTGGCTCTACAAGCTTCAATGGTATTGATTCAGTGTAAATTGATTTATACTGAATCAATGTAAAGTATGACCCATTTTTCTATAGCCATTGTTGGTAAATACCCTTTTTTCAAGAGTAAACAAAGAGGCAATCCCTTTGTGTAAAAGATGATTGCACGTAATTTTTTTTTCCGTTTAAGAAATTAAAAAAAGAGTATTTTCTGTAATTTGACCTACTGTAACATGTTTATTGGAAAACACAAAAACATCACAATGAAGTACAATGAAGAAAACTTATTGCTTATTAACACTATTTTGTGAGGATATCTGAAATGCTTGAGCAAATTAAATTTTCTTGCAATATTGCCAACATATTTCGGGATAATGCTGTGTTTAAGAATAGAGTTTAGTAGTCTAAATATCATTATCTCAACAAGAAAAGCATTGTGTCTATGAAGCATTTTCACTAATTGTACTTCTAATATGCATTTTCTTATTCAGTTCATTAATTTTCCTATAATAACCGCACAGTCTAGAACCTATGGAATTTATTTGCCACTAAAAAAAAAAACTGAATTCCAAGATGTAAACTCAGAATTTTGAGAAAAAAAGTCAGAAATCCGAGATGTAAACTCTAGAATTCTGAGAGAAAAAAGTCAGAATTCTAAAATGTAAACTCAGAATTCTAAGAAAAAAGTCAGAATTCCCAGATGTAAACTCAGAATTCTGAGATGTAAACTTTAGAATGCTGAGGGAAAAAGTCAAAATTTCAAGATGTAAACTCAAAATTCCAGGAAAAAAGTGATAAATCCAAGATGTAAACAGAATTCTAAGAAAAAAGTCAAAATTCCCAGATGTAAACTCACGATTGTTAGATATAAACCCATAATTGTGAGAAAAAAGTCTGAATGATGAGATAAAAACTTGCAATTAACTTTTTTATATTTTTATTCAGTGGTAGAATTAAGCTTCCATATAAACTACTTCTCTTTTCAGATAAGGTAGTAACACTTTTTCCACCCACAGTTACCCTGAGCGCTCTTTCAGCCGGCCTTCTCACTCCACATCCCCGTCTGGAGAAGTGAGCTCCAGCCCCTCTGACCAGACAGACACCATCCGCAAACCATCTGCCTCCAGGGGCAAGAGACGCAGGAGGAACCCTGAGCTGGACGAGTCCCAGTACGAAACCGAGTACACAACAGGAGGAGAGACCAATGATTTCGATGAGGATCTGTGGACACGGTGAGGATTTTTTATGACTCAAGCTCAGGGTTAGTAGTGTATTCCCATGGACACAACAAGGAAGTTTTTAGGAGATAATCGTCTCTGGCAGGCATGTCCATATGCTAACATAATAAACTAAATTTAGGGTAATGAGTCAAAGGTCTTTACATAGACTCTACAGTATGTGTGCATGTTTACATGTGTTGTTTGGATGCTGTGATGAGTTAAAAAACAGATGTGGTTTTAATCATTGTTGGACTATGAGAAGAAAATTTAGCAAGCAGTAAACCTACAGGGGAAACATTAGATCCTGAAGGCAACACGCAACAAGAACTATACATTTTTATAGCATTCATTAATCTTTGATAATGTTAATTATACTTGTAATGTTAAAATACTTGTATTCACTGCATTACAGCTAAGAATATTCTCACTTTTTTGTAGTTTTTAATTTTTTGACACAAATGAAAAATACAGGTTTGATAGTTTGAGTGATTACTTAGTAAAGAGTTGACCTTAGTCAAGAGTTAAGGCATGGTCACATTAGCAAAATTTCAGCAAATACTGGTATGTGTATTACATGCAAATAGTGGTATTTCATATTAGCAAAAAAAATGGCAAATGGATGAATTTTTTGATGAATGGTAGTATTTCACATCAGCTACATTTCTTTGAATGGTGTTTCACATTAGCAGAATTTCATCTAATGGTTGTTTTTCACATTAGTAAATTTCTTGGCGAAGGGTAGTATTTCATATTTTCATGATTTGATTAATGGTAGTGTTATTAGCAAAATTTTTGCAGATCATGGTTGCATGCAAATTAGTGAATTTTTGGCGAATGGTTGTATTTTACATTAATGAAAATTTTGGCATGTTATGGTGTTTCACATTAGGAAAATATTGGCAAATGGTAGTATTTCACATTAGCAAAATTTTGGCGCGTCATGGTGTTTGACATGATTACATTTTTGGCAAACAGTAGTATTTCACATTTTCAAAATTTTGGCAAATGGTTGCATTCAAATTTGTGACATTTTGGCAAATGGTGGTATTTCACATTAGTAAAATTTAGTGAATGGTAGAATTTCAAATTAGCGCAATTTGAAATACCAGAGACCCTTTTCAAACCAAGCAGCTTTCTCTTTTCAGCATGGCAAATCAGCGTGACCATCTTGAACTGATGTAAAGTCTGCAAGTGGAATTTGTAATCTTGTAATCCCTCAATGATTGTGCATATTCCTATTCAAATGACTGGATTTTTTCCGGTGAATTTTCACCTAGTAATGGTAAATGTGTGCCCCTTTACTAGGTTAATGGTGGGTGTTTTTCTGTGGTGTGGCAACTGAAAGGTTGTCAGGTCAAACTCCACAGCAGTTAATCTGTGAAATACCACCATTGTTTCCTTGAACATGCTTAACTCTAGGTCACACCAAATGGATTGTTGCTAAAAAGTATATTTGTTTATCCATTTCTTTGGACAAAATTTTACTAAATAACTTCTAAATGACTACTAATCTCATTTATCCTAAAGCTGAAAATACAAGTTGGCAGAAAGTAGCATCACAACAACTGCCTTGTGTTTATTCCCAATCAGCCTGTATCCAGAGATCACATCCGACACTCAGCGACACGAGTATAAGAAAGAGTTTGACTCTGACCTCAGGACCTACAAGGAACTGTGTGCTGAAATGGATGACATCAACGATCAGATAAACAAGCTCAGCAGAGAGCTAGACACACTTGAAGAGGGCACGTCCAAATACCAGGTGAGCGAATGAAACATTTCATGATGAATACTTCACCTCCCTGTTGTTCAAATCCATATGACTTTCTTATTTTATCTCATATTACAGGCTGTAGCAGAGGAATATAATCGCCTGAAAGACGTAAAACGGGTGAGTCATGATTATAAAACTAAAGAATGACTAAACATCTGACTCATGTTCATAGTAATAGATGCTCTGATTTTTTGTTAATATGAGGCTTTCTTTCTGTTTAGATGCCAGATTATCAAAACAAGAAGCACCAATGTCGCAAACTGCGCCACAAGCTTTTCCATATTAAACGAATGGTTAAGGTCTACGACCGGCGTCAGTAAAAAATGAGCTCTGTTAAACCACCACACCTGCTCTCCTTGTTAAACTTTTAACTTTTCATGGGCGGCCATGACGAAACCTTAAAATGACTGTGACCAAAGTTGCCCGATCCTAAACTGCTGTAACAATGGCTTCACCCAGTGCTTATGATTAACCTGAGCCCTAAAGATGGTTGAAAACAAGGACCAGAGATTCCAATACAGGTCCTTCCAAAGTCTTTCCATTACTTGGAACTTACCTGGTTCTTTAACTGGAAACATCTGCTTTTTTGAAGTGAGTGACTTCATATAGGCTGTAAAATGCCATAAAGCATTAAAATATTGTTGTTCTGTTGTTTGTGTGTGAATAGGGTGTGGTTGTAAGTGCTAACTTCAAGGTTAGCTGATTATAGCGGTGCATGTGCTTGTTGGAGGAAATGTACTTTGGACAATCCTCTCCAACCGAGTAATTTGCACCTGCTTTGACATCCATGAAATCAGTTTCCTTGTGTATGACTGTAAATAAGTCATGTTTTTTACTGTCTGTCTGCAAAAGTGTAACCGTGAGGCACTGCTTGTTTTCAAGTCAGAAAACATAACAGTTTTCATTTCGAGGCGTGTCAGAATAGTTCATAGAAACAACTGAGGTATTTAAACTTGCACACCATTACAGAATATTTTCTTTTTTAACAACTGACTGCCTCAGTGACAGAAGAAATTAAAATTTTAAATCACAAAGAGAAACTGGAAATTCAAATTCAGTTGTGATTTTAAAATTGAGTTTGTAACGTGCCAATGGGGCACTATTTATGCAAATATGCAAAGATTCTGTTCTTTTAGTTCTAGATGTTTATGTCTCATTGCATCTGATTCATTTTGAAATATTGTGATCTTCAAACTATTTAAAAGAATTAAAAAATAATAGCTGTTTTCATCTCTAACTAATCAAATATCTATGCAATATTAAATATTGAAGTTCTGTTCATTTTGTAATGTTGTTATGGACAACAAGTAAGTTTTGTTCGGTTTTTTTACTCATGTAAAACATTTTGTACGAAAACATTTAAAAGTGAAAGAGTTCGTTTTGGGCTGTAAATGAGATAATGCTTTTTGTTTCTCACATGCATAATAGCATTTGTTTCATCTGTACATATTTGTTGTCCTTTCTATTTTCAATAAAGTTTTGTATTTTAAGTTTTAAATCCGGTTCTGAAAGAATAAATAAGATATTTAGAGTGTAAAAACTGAGCTTCTTGTATATAACAATACATTTTTCGGCGTGAGACGGTAGGGTTTTCAGAACTGCGGCGAAGAATGAGCAAACAGTGTAAGAAATGTTAGACAATAGCGCCCTTTGCTGGGTGCCTTTTAAATAACAAGCCAATGAGAAGGCACTCGTCTAAGTTCGGAAATGTAACGTAAGCATACGATGAGCCCTTCGGTCTTTTTCGGGAACGTTACGGAAATACTCGATCGTTAATCACTCCGCGACAAAAGGCTAATAACTAAAGTACCAAGACGTGTGAACGCCGATTGGTCACTACGAGATTCACCACAGTCCTGTCGTGACTGCTAAGGCGAGGCCATTCAATGAACGAGCAACGAGATGCACAAGCATCACATGAGGTTGTGATGTAAAAAAACTTTTTGAGGATATTTCAAAAGGTTTAATCGAAAGGTACGTGACTTTTATCTCAGTAAACTTTATATTCTATCATCAGTAGCGGTGCTCCTGTTATATTTAATCACTCTTGTATATGCGTGCACCTGCGTAATATTATGACTGCATTGCGCTTCTCTGAGTTTGAAGTGTATTATGACGTCTGCATTCATCTAATGCATTTTTGTGACGTGAAATAACTGACATTCTGCATAAACCTAAAGGAAGAATAAGTATATTATTTAGGTTTTCTAAATGCTCTGATTAAGGCAAATTAACCCATGATTGTTATTTTAAATAATAATATATTCATATTTATTATTATGAATAAAATGCAAATACGTGATATTCGCATGTTAATGAAAACAAAAGAATATATCTTAAGCTTTTTTTAACTACGTCCAACACCTCCTACTCACTCATGCTCAAAAATACACACAGGGCTGTACTGGTTTAATTCGCTTAAAGGATCAGTGCGGGTTCGGGAGATCCGCACCTTGTGTTCGTTCACGTGGTTTGTGTGTCTGAATCTGTCAGGACCTTTTTAATCTGTCCCTGTTCCGACCTGACACGTGGTGTGTCAATGCCAACAAACTGCCAGGCTGAAAACAAGTGCGCACTGCAGTGCACACCAGAAGAACCATACAAGTGCCTTTGGCGTAGACAGACGGAGAGTTATACAGTTTGATTAATACCTATGCAAGCATACAGAAAGATGGAGTGTCTAATGTGCTAATGAGTCTGAGTGATTGCTAGGGTGCTGCTATGCAGTTTATTAAGTTTTCTGGGATGTTTCTAGAGTGAGGATGTCTTTTAGAGTACAAAGCAACAATAAATGTATTGTTTACTTATATTTACAACTGTCAATGAATTCATCATATTTTGTTGTCCAATCTGTTATATATATATATATATATATATATATATATATATATATATATATATATAAAAAGAAAGCTTATTAGGTCAATACAGGCTGAAGGTCTGAGCCAAGTTTGGTGGATGTAACTCTGGTCTGAAAGTTTGGGTTTTGGATTAATAAGCTTAGACACAATACCAGTTTGTCCAGCCAACAAAATTAATCCATTTACCTTAATTAAGCCTGAGTATAGGATTTGTGATTTATATGGCAGTGCCTTTTTTGCTCAGTGCACCAAACTTTCATCTCCTTCATTAGTCGTGTTCATTCACCTAAGTCAGCAGTTTTATTTGATCATAAATGAATGAGAGTGAGTATATTAGCATTTACTCTGGACATATAATTTAGTTCAGAGTATAGCAGGTCATTAATAAGAGCTTATCAGAGTCTGGCCATGTTTGATCAGTCAACAAGTATAGTTAATCATTAATAAATGCAAGTAAGCTGAAGTATGATATTGCAGGCTACTGTGCCAATCAGAAAACAACATAAAAGTAAGGAATTGACTTAATTTTATACTGTTACGTGTGGTTTCCTAGGGAAGACTACATTGACAATTGTAGGCTAATTTAATTCTGGAAATAAACAGGAAGAATTTTAAACATTTTAAAACAAATATTGAGATAAAATAAGGAAGACATTTATTACAAAGTTCCACATCTTAGAAAGAAGGCAATAATAATGCAAAATAAATAAATAAAAAGTGCTTGATATTGCCTATTTTGATGATGCTGATTTCAAAAATACATCTACATTTTCCATAAAATAAGAATATATTAGGTATATGTATTAGATTTAATGTACTTATCGGCATAACAAAAGCTGTCAAGGGCAAAAGTTTTGGGTTTACTCAATTTAATGGCAAAATTACCTGACAAAAGTAATTTCTTTTTTTTTTTTTGGAAATACTTCACAATAAGGTGTCATTTGGTTACATTAGTTAATGTATTAACTAACATGAACGAACAATGAACAATACATTTATTACACTATTTGTTAATGTTAGTTAATAAAAATAGTAGTTCATTTTTGTTCATGTTAGTTCACAGTGCATTAACTAATGTTACTAAACACAACTTGTGATTTTAATAATGCATTAGTAAATACTGAAATTAACATTAACTAAGATTAATAAATGCTGTAGAAGTATTGTTCATTCCTTGTTCGTATTGACTAATGTAGTCAACTAATGTTAACAAATGAACCCTATTGTAAAGTGTTATAACTGTTTTTATGACATCATGAAAATTCAGTTTTTTTCTTTCTTTCAGATTTGTCTCAAATTGTCATGATTATAATATAATTTATACTGAAAAATGTATTAAATTAGAAAATGTGTCATAAGGGTAATTATTTTAAAACTGAGATTTGTAAAATGATCTGAAAGCTGAATAAATAAGCTTTCCATTGATGTATGGTTTGTTAGGGTATGACAATATTTGGTTGAGATACAACTATTTGAAAATATGGAATCTAAATATTGAGAAAATCGTCAGTAAAGTTGTCTAGATAAAGTTCTTAGCAATGCATATTACTAATCAAAAATTAAGCTTTGATATATTTACGGTAGAAAATTTACTAAATATCTTGTTGTCTTGTCTTTACTTAATATCCTAATGATTTTTGGCATATAGAAAAATAATTTTGACCCATATACAAATATACCCATGCTATTTACGACTGGTCTTGTGGTCCAGGGTCACATTTCACTAGTGATCTCCGACATTTGTGGCATGTTGTATGTGTGTTATAAGCGGCTTTTTTAGCGTATTAGCATTGGTTTAAGATTTGGGGCTGGAATAAGGAATGGACTGAGTGTGGAGGTGCTCTGGCAGGTTGTGTGGGTGTGCTGGAGAATCGCTGAGGAGACGCGCTGATTCAGCACAATTACATCCTACTCTGTCCCCCAGCGTCCATTAAAAGTGCTCTCGCTGCTTCCTCGGGTCTCTCTGGACCTGGACCCACCATCGTAACGAGCTGATCGGAGCAGAGCCGCCGAGTGATCAAAAAATAATGCGTTGTTGCAGCTTGAGTCTTGAGTTTTGAGAGTAAGGCTTTTTACAAACCCCTCCCATCCTTCTCAGCTGTTACACTGATCTTAAACACCTCAAATCTCTCTCTTTCCCTCTTTTGCTGTTTTCTGCACTTCGTCTCTTTCAGATTTCTACTAGGGTCACGTCAGGCTGTCCAATATGATGAAAGATTGCCTTCAGTTCCTCATTGAGCCAGCCAAGAAGCTCAAGTTTCGTCTGAAGGTACAGTGGCTCATTCATTCATTCATTCATTCATT
>JAHKKF010489474.1:0-33086 GCA_019740295.1 Labeo calbasu | reverse complement strand
TTACGACTTTAAAAGTCATAATTTCGACTTAGTAAGTCGTAATTTTGACTTTTTACCTAATAATTATGACTTTAATAATTTGACTTTTTAAGGCATTAATTTTTTTTCTTACGTGGCAGAAATGGGCTTGCATAAAACAGAGATACAGCTATGGATTAAACAAAAAGTTATCTAGCCATAAAAAAAAAAAAATAAAAGTTTCTCATACACTCAGAAATAAACATACATTTGCTATATATAAAGAACCTACTTGATGTTAATAGTTAATGTGTATGTGGCTTTAGATGAGACAAATGCTTTGCGCTGTGAAAATGCTTTGTGCTAGTTAAAATGCCTCAGAATGATCTCCACGTCACATGTTTGCCTTTTGGGAGGAAATGAAAACAGGAATAGGACTAACTGCATGTCAGCACATGAGAGCACTGATCTGAGAGCAGTTTTAATGTTTGATCATTGATGAAATAAGAAACAGCGGGTGGTGCTCCTAGGTCAACCTAGGAGGAAAACTTCCATACAGAACTATACATATACACACAAACAGGTATAGTGTGTACGAGGCCTGCTTTTGTCTAAGACCGGAAACAGGTGCCAGCTGCTCCATTGTTTTTATTCCAGCACCACCCGTAGAGAAACTGAGACACTTTAGGGTGAGTCAAGGGGTCTGAGTTGTGAGCTAATCGGAGGAAGGAAGGGCTAAGAGGTGAATTCTTTGTTCTTCTGGGCTCTAAGAATTAGACAGGCATTTAAGTTAGATTCGAAACATTTCTGTATACTTAGTAAGTTCCTTGACTGAACACTTTCAGGTTTAACCTGTTCCATATCTGAGAAACTCTTCCAGTATTTATGTTATTTTGAAGAAGTTGGATTGCATGAGAACAGCTGAGCAGGGTTATTATAGTTAACTAAAACCAAAACCATTTTCATATTTAATATAAAACTGAAATGAAAACTGTAATAAAAATAATGCCATGATGCTAAAATAAAACTGCAGCAGACACACACACAATAATGAGAAATTAATTTAACTTTAATTTATATAAAATAGGTCTTGTCTTTGTCCAGCAAAAGAGCGCAACATAATATTGTTGACATCATTATCCTCATCATCATCATCATCATTCTTTACATGTATATTAGTTTGGCTAGTGTGAGTCCTCAACCTGCTTGGACTCTCAGCAACTATAATACACCATAAAAATCATGAAATTGTCTCTTCAACATAGGTATCATTCAAAAGAGAGGCTAATCCTCTACAAATGTCTTTCTGTCTTGTTACTTAAACACAAACAGGCTCCAGGCCATTTAAATTAGTACACTGACATACTGAGTAACTGGTAAATAATCAACTAAGAGGTTATATATGAGGTTGCCTCTCTGGCTGTTCTGTTATCTTCTTAAATAATAAACAGAATATAGTACAAACACCAGAAAGGATTCATGAACAAATAAGAGCAATGCGTTTGGGCAAAACAAACAAACAAAACAAAATAAATAAATAAAATTACAGCATATTAAGTAAAAAAAAATCTGTTCTTTCTCAAACATGCTTAATTCCTTCTTTTCACTTCCTTTCTTCTTTATGCGTCTTCCTTTCATAATCTTTCCTACTTTCTTGCAGAATTCCATGTATCCATTCATTTTTACCTGTATTCAACTCTTACACCTCCAACTCTGAACACCTAATAAACGTCTTCACACTCTGCCGCAAACCATCTCTTAAGTAACTCTTTCCATATCTACTGAAGTATTTTCAAATAACATGCTTCATTTTACTGTCTTAAGACTTATTTGGACGATAATAGTTTCACATATTGTCATAAAATTCTCATATTGAGAAACATTTACTGTCTGAACAAGGCTGTATACTTTTTGACAAATTTTCCTGCCACAGAAAAAGTGGCCAATATGACAACAAACAGCATAAACTATGATTAAACAGCATGAGAAACATAAAATATGCAAAGCAAAATAAATATTAATATTTTAAGAAATAATAAAGATAATAGTCAGCACATCTAGCGCAGGAGTACTGCATTCTTGGAAGACTACATTCATTGCTATATTTATTGTCAAACTGTCCTCGAATGCAGCACTCCACCTCTTTAAACTCTTTACAATACTGATTTGTAGATCCATCAATCTTTAGCCTAAATTTTCAGTTTAGATCTTGACCTATCTGCAGAAAGAGCATATAGCAACACTGCCTGAGATGTTTTGACGTGCCCCTTAGCAAGCTTGTAGCAGGGTGGGCCCAGGTTGGTACGGGTCAGCCAGAACCTTGTAGCGGATCTTGGTGTTGGTGATCGCGCCATGTTTCTGTCTCAGGTGAAGCCTCAGCTGGCTCTTATGACGGAAATGCAGATGACATTTCTCACACTGGAAGAAAAAATTAAAGCGTGAGATTTTTTTGCAGTACATAGATAGATAATAATTAAATATTTGTGTTAAAACTGACGCTGTAAGGCTTCTCTCCAGTGTGGATGCGCAGGTGGCTCTTCAGCGTCTGCAGGTGGCGGAAACGAGTTCCACAGGTGTTACATGGATACGGCTTTTCCCCGGTGTGGATCAGAACATGGGCACGCAGGTGAGCTACCTACAATACATAAATTTTACAAAATTTTAATTTTAGTTTAATTCTTTTTATTGATGATTTTCAACAAGAGAGATATACTCAGATACGTATACTCAAGAATGTAATTTTAATTCTTGAAAATAAGAATGATATATGTAATTCTGTGCAGATGTACCTGGACGAATCTGGCTCCGCATGTGTCGCAGCGGTAGGGCTTTTCTCCAGAGTGGATGCGGGAGTGAGTCTTTAAATTTGCAGGCCGGTTGAACTGTGCTCCACACACATTACAGCGGTACGGCTTGTCTCCTGAAGTCAGCGAGTGCATAAGAGAGATAAAATGAATGAGGTCAGAACTTGTCGTCTTTATTTATTTACATAATCAAAATAATAATACTAACTAATTAAAATCAATTTTTAAAATTATTTTAAAGAAATACACTACAAGTTAAAAGTTTTTGAACAGTAAGATTTTTAATGTTTTTTTAAAGAAGTCGCTTCTGCTCACCAAGCCTGCATTTATTTAATCCGAAGTACAGCAAAAACCGTAGCATTTTGAAATATTTTTGCTATTTTCTATTTGAATATATTTTAAAATGTAATTTATTCCTGTGATCAAAGCTGAATTTTTAGTATCATTACTCCAGCCACATGATCCTTCAGAAATCATTCTAATATTCTGATCTGCAGCTCAAAAAACATTTATTATTATTATTATTATTATGTTGAAAACAGCAGAGTAGAATTTTTTCAGGTTTCTTTGAGTAGAAAGTTCTTTCCCAAAAAAAGTACTGACCAAGCATTTTATTTTAGATAAATGCTAATCTTTGAATCTTTCTATTCATCAAAGAATCCTGAAAAAATGTACTTGACTGCTTTAAATATTGATTATAATAATAATAAACTTCTTGAACAGCATATTAGAATGATTTCTAAAGCATCATGTAACACTGAAGACTGGAGTAATGATGCTGAAAATTTAGCTTTGACGACAAGAATAAATTGTATTTTAAAATATATTCAAATACAAAACGGTTATTTTAAATAGTAAAAATATTTCAAAATTGTACTGTTTTTGCAGTACTTTGATTGAAATAAATGCATGCTTGGTGAGCAGAAGTGACTTCTTTAAAAAACATTAAAAAACTTTTGACTGATAGTGTATTTTTAAGTATGATTTAAAATAAATGACTGTTCATTATGATACTCAACTGTAAGTAGTTTCCACAACTTAGTGTAATTTTTAAGTAGGTTACACAGCCATGATTATCTGTTGAGTCAGCAGCCTCACCTGAGCAGGAAGGTTTTGTGTTTGTGGCTTGATTTCCAGGGTAACTGAGCTGTGTAGAGAGGTTCTCAAACTTGATTGGGTGTTGGCCCAGTAAATGGCTCTGATTGGCGATTTGGGCACAAATGTAAGGACTGCAGAGACCTTTCAAATATGAAGAGGATGAAAAATCTGATCAGTCTGTATATCTTTGTAAGCACATCTATTCAGAGTAAAGCTAAGTGATGCTTACTCACCTTTATCCTCACTGATCGAAAGGGGCAGGGGCTGCAAATTGCAGTCCATGACATGAAGGGGACTAAAATATATTTTTTGCTGTGATGTGTTATATGGAAGAGGCAAGGATTTCCTGGAGGAAACAATGGAACAATGGTCAGTATGTTACAATTTTAAATTCAACATAACCACACGTTATTAATCAGTTACATCGGAATTTCTTTAATTAATCAATCAATGTAAAGTCAAAAGGAACAAAACACACCTATTATTCATTCCAGGCTCCTCCCCTGTCCAAATGTTATTTGTTGTTTTAGATGACACTTCCATCCTATCATTGTCAAAGGGGGCGTGGCTTTGTTCTTGCTGCTCCTCTCCAGGCCCCTCCTCCTTTATAGGTGTGGCACACAAAGGGTTGAGGACAATATACTTGTATTTCTTCCAGTTACAGGCCTTTGGGTCAGGATTAGACTTGGATTCAGATCGCTTCTGTAAGGATGAAATATTGAAATTAGTAAACACTTATTTATTTAGGTTAAGTAAATTCCAGTGTCAATTTTCAGTTCGTCAGTTCTAATCATATATGCACACCTTCAGTTGGGGAGACAGATTGCAGCCGCTGGACTCAGCAGGTGAGTTGGGCTGCCCGCTGGAATGGAAAGGACTGTCTGGAGATGGTGTGGACGGGGTAGCAGGTGAAGTTTCCTCTAATTTTAGGGTCTGAGACTTGGGGATAGCAATTAGGCAAGTTTCTGGATCTGGCGAGGCAAAGCTCTCACCTGGAACCCTGTAGACACAGTCAATGCATTTAATGCCTTTTTGGTCATTTTTGGAGATGGGATACAGTGTAAGCATCAAAACCTAATTATCAGACAACCTCTCTATAACCGCTTTACCTGGCTCTGTCTGGGATGGGATCTTCTGCCTCAGCGGTAGGCCTGGAGGGGGAGCAGAAGACGGCGGGATGAACAGGTGGTGACCTTCCACCGAGAGGTGCTCTGGAGGCTGGCTCCAATAGAGGACTCACAGAGATCCTTTCACTGCAGAGGGAAAAAAAAAACTTTTAGTTTGTATATTCCAGAACATTGGATAGCCACAAAATCACAACTGAACATGGTAGCAACACCAACATTCAATTTTGATTCCCAGAGAATGAATGAGCTGATAAATGTACATGTAAAGGGGTGTTCACAATGACATTGGACATTGCTGAGTTTCTTTAGCTACTTGATTGCTGAATCCAATCCTGTGTCAGGTAGTGAATCACTGTCTGCACTCCTGTAATCTCAGATAAAAAGGTACAAAAATTTCACTGGACCATTACCCTTTCAAAAGGCAATGATTTGTACAATTTGGGTACTAATAATTGCTTTTAAATCACTAATATGTACCAATTATGGGTAAGCAGGATACAAATATGCACTTTTTAGCTTTTGTACCTTAGCATACCAACCCAGCGACAGCTTTGTACCTTTCTTCTGGGAAATCATTGACAAAGTACACAGCTAAGAGGGAATGTTATCAGAACTTTATGAACTTTCTTCACGTAGCACTGATAGAATGTTTGTTCAAAGTTATCTGTTCTTTATTAACATTACCAGAACATTAGCACAGTATCATTTTTAAATGTTTCAAAAGTAATGTTTCCATAATGTTTGCAAAATTCTAAAATGCAACATTTCCATGACGTTTCGAACGTCAAGAGAACATTCCGAAGTAACCTTTGTCACTTAATCCAGAACGTTCCTAGAACATTTTTGCCAGCTGGGTGCTTTATGTGTCACATTGCTGCTTATTTTCATAAGGTTTGAGCTGTAATCAAATTTGTAGTGTCATTGTCTCTGGTGTCGCCAGAAATGGTTACAATTGTGTTTTGCTATTTCCTCTGCTTTGGTCTTTATTCTCTTTCTCACCTGTGAATAAATGCTCGGCAGGTGTCAGCGACATGCTCCATCTGCAGATAGGTGGCAGCGGCGAGCACGCCAGATACTGTCCGGGGCGTAAGAGGGAGGCAGGAGGTGTACATGAAGTCCAGCAGCAGGGACACGCTGCCTGCGTCCAGCCCCTCGGGCAGGGTGAGTGAAAACCCCCGCTCACCGCCAGCTCCGGCCGCTCGACGAGAGAAGAGAGTGTAGAAGAATCCACTGTGGGAAAACATGTTTATTTTTAGGAGCAAGAAACATGAATTCAACTATTTATTTTTTTAAAAAAAAACAGTGGAAAAAAACAAAGCCAACTACAAACTCTAAAAACAAAAAAGTGTGTCTATTGTGATAAAATACTTGTGAGACAAAAGATGTTCCGCAGGCGGAATATGATCTCATGCAGGAATGATCTAATGTCTTCAAACAAAGACAAATAATGGCACAAACAGGAAAAATGGCCGAGGGGGAACAGGAAAGAAGAAGTGAGGGAGGGTGCGAGAAAGTGAATAGCTGTGCATCACGGCACTCCCAGTTGACCAACCTGCATGCGATGAGCACGGCGCAGTGGGCGCGCAGCTTGGCGGTACCCACTAGCAGCGTGGCATCTGTAAGGATGTCCCGATGTCGCAGTTCATTTAAGTTCAGCAACACGTCGTTGGAGTGGCGGGTGAACTCTTTAATGTAGCCTTTCACCTCCATCGCATGGCCGGCAGCAGCGTGCTCGGTGGGGCTTCGGTATTCTTCTTCCATTTGCATTATTTTTTCTGTTTGATGAAGAATGTAAGCATCATTTTAACTAATAATTAAGCTGTATCGATTAAAAAGCAAGAATATATATAACATAACATAAATATGCATTGATTTTATAAATAACATTGTATATATATATATATATATATATATATCAAGACTTTTATAGCAAATTAGAATTTATTTATATTTGCAAACATTATTTTAATTTAAAATGTATATTTATACAGTGTAAAAGATATAAACCAGGACTTTTAAAGCCAACTAATGTTAATATTAAGAAATAATACTATAGTTTAATTTGCACATTTATCAAAACCAAAATTCGACTTAAGGTTAATTAAATAACAGTACAGTCTAGTCATATTAATTATGATCCTGTGAAGCTTTATCAGTTTAGTAAACATAAATCTTTTTTACCTGACAAGGATGACGAAATGAGATTCAAAAGCATCTATTTGGGGAGACCAGCTCCCTACTCGTACCTGCCATCAAAAATAAAGAAAATACATCATTTGAACTCGTATGCATCAAGTAAATCATCCTTAAAATTAAATGTTACTTTATAAACAACAACACTGATAAAACAACCTCACATTTGTAAAAGCATTCTGCAAAACTGTACATACACAATACAATTGTGCACTGACTATGGCATTCGTCCAGTTAGTAGTGAAACGTCTAATGAGGACAGTAAAGCTTTTTAAAAATATTATTTTATAAAATTACTAAATTCCATTGCCTTTTTTAGCAAGTGCATTGCAATAATTCAACATAAAAAAATTAAACTGCAGGTTTTGAGAACAGTGGAAAAAATGACCATTCATTCATCGAATTTTGCCTACAAAGGGCCTCCACCCATAAAAACGATGAAATCTTATGAAACACCTTTTCAGCTGAGTAAGGCTCCATTAAAGACACATTTTGCATATGGTTTGAGCATAACCATCAAAAAGCATTACATCTTTGAGGAACTAAATGTAAACGTGAATTCATATGCTAAAAGTAAAACTATTTGTCTGCATGAAAACATCTGTAAAATCTAGCATAATGCATAAAATGCATAAAAACAGATTAAACAGAAAACTCACCCCGACCAGCAGGGACGAGAACACACGCCGCCCTGTTCTTACAGCTCCTCTCTTCTGATCCCAGCCGCACACACACGGTCTAACCTCCCTCACTCAAGCGTGTCTCTGAAAAACTGACCAGTCTGACCTACGAGAGAGTATCCTTTATAACGCTGTGCAGGAAGTCTCATTCAGTCAGGGTGTTTATTTCCTGTGTTAGTAGAAGCTGCCTTTTCACACTGCTCCTGGGTCAGTTTTGTGGCGTTTCTTAGAATGACCGAGGTCCGGATCTAGATGGTCTGAGATCAGGGGAAAAAAAACACCGGCCCGAATCCCCCTATGCTGCCCACGCGCTGGAAGCTCAGCGGGAAAGGCTCCAGGCCCCTGTGTGTCCAGTATTTATAGTTGTGTATTAGAGCTCTTTTGTGTTTAATGATGACAGGAAAGTGGGTAGAGTGCTTTTTGATGCATGTTGCGTGTGTTTTGCTAATGTTTGTGTGGAAGTGAAGAATTCAGGGAATGTAGGTTTGTGTGTTAGAGTGTGTGGGGCGTGTTGGCCTGCGTGGGCTTATGAGCATTGTCAACGGGTCAGATGTCCTGTCAACACTGTCCAGGAGTTCAGCTAACCAAAGCAAACGTGCACGACCCAGTCTCTGTCCAGGACAAGGGAAACTGTCTCAGAGGAAGTTTGTGCAAATACATCAACTTTGTCACAAGAATTCCTCTGACAAGCTTGTCTTTTGAGGATTGAGATCAATGACAAGGCAAATGAATATAAGATTGGGCAGAACTGTGCAATCTAATCCTGCAAAGTACATTTTTAAATGAATTTGGCAAACCAAAAACAGTAGTCTCAGAAAAATGAGACTACTGTGTTACCTGAATGAACCACAGATGTATTTTTTATTTAGTGATAGTTGTTCATGAGTCTCTTGTTTGTCCTGAACAGTTAAACTGGCTGCTGTTCTTCAGAAAAATCCTTCAGGTCCCACAAATTCTTTGGTTTTTCATCATTTTTGTGTATTTGAACCCTTTCCAACAATGACTGTATAATTTTGAGATCCACCTTTTCACACTGAGGACAACTGAGGGACCCATATGCAACTATTACAGAAGGTTCAAATGGAAAAAAAAACGCATTGAGAGCTGGGGGGTGAAAACTTTTGAACAGACTGAAGATGTGTACATTTTTCTTATTTTGCATAAATATCATATTTTTGTTTCATTTAGTACTACACTTCAGAATCTACAGAAGATACTTACATGCTTACCAGAAGACAAAATAAGTGAAATTTACAAATTCAAAAAGTTTTCTCCAACCAAAAGAAACCAAAGAATTTGTGGGACCTGAAGGATTTTTCTGAAGAAAAACAGTTTAACTGTTCAGGACAAACAAGAGACTCATGAACAACTATATGTAAATGTCTTTTATGTGAAATATCTTAATCAAGTCAGTACTAAATAAAAAATAACATGCATTTTGTATGATCCCTCTTATTTTGGAAAAATAATTAACATTTTGCAGATTCTGCAAGGTGTATGTAAACTTTTAACTTCAACTGTACATCCAACAAAATCCTAACTTTTTTTTCTTAACTTTTAACAGCTTTTTTAAAAATATATAGCACAAACATTGCAGGATGAGTATTGCATGAAAGTCTTGTCTCACAATTGAATCAACTCCAGTATGTTGAGGATACATCAGTAATCTAAGTAGGCCATCTGAAATGAGTCTGGAGAGTTAACTTCCTATAAGTAATTTAGAATGGACTGATTGAACCAGGTTGCACAGTAAACATGGCCTAAACAAAGGGCACGACCTTAGTTCAGACCAAAGATAAGCAACTCAGCAAATGCAGGTACGGCCAAATTAGGCCTCACCTGCCTCTCTCAAGGGTTGCCGGAAACCTCAGTCTGGCTTCCTGTGACAGGAGGGTGTGTGTGTGTGCTTCTGGAAGCTTGTTATGGGCAATGAGCGGAAGGAAATAGGAGAGTTTTAAAAAAAAAAAGTGATTTGGGTGATATCCCTCTCTCACGATCGAAAAACAAGTGAGCGACACCTAGAGAAATGCAGCCTGCAGATGTGCAGGAACTATGGAACACCCCCTCCGCTCCACAGCCTGCCCCCCCTTAAGGCTTCCTGTGAGACACACACAATTATACACACATACACACACACAGAGTCAGAGACGGGGATGAAACGCCTGCGCAGGACATCCGTCAATAAAGCAGGCAGGAGAATGAGACAAGGGATATGGGGGGCCGTGTAGGTCTCCAATAGCTCAAAAACAAGCGGAAAGTTACCTCACCTTCTTCACTAACAGTTCATGGAGAGTTTGGAGGGAAAACCTACAAATGGGCATACGGACACAGACAATTAAATCTGTATAAAATTTTGCTCACAAAATATGGTTTGGGTTTCTTTTAATTCATTTTATTTTTCATGCACAAGGCAATGATTGCTTTGACCTGCATGGGTATTGGCTAGTATTAGGCTATAGATTTATTTATTTATTGTTTTATTTATTTATGTATTTGCTTAATCTGTTTATTAAACTTTTATAATAATAAAAGAATAAGTATACAGGAGAATATAGATTTTTTAGTTATTGCTATCAGCTGATATTTAATTGTGCATGACTGTGCATGGACTTTTTTTTACATAAAAATTACTTTTGACATTGCATGCTCAAAAAAGAAAAAAAATGTAACACTAGTCATTTAAAAGCAATGAAGACTAGAGTAATAGAATAAAATTAAAATAAAACTGCTGTTATTACAATCATAAAGTGTTTTAAAATATATTACAATAGAAAACAAATACTTTAAATTGCAATAATATTTCACAACATTACTGTTTTACTGTATTTTTGGTCAAATAAGCTTGGTGAGCATAAGATATTTGCATTTTGTTTGTGTTTGCCATCACTGTAATTGCATATTTAGTAACACTAATAATTTTAATAACACTTTTACCTGTAATCGTTAACATATTTCAAAACAAATATCCATTTTATACAGTTAGCCATAAAGAGAAATAATTTGCCTCCTGTGAAGTATAATATTTTAGCATAACATAGTGGTCATCTATTATATTGTTCAAAAGATTTTTTTTTAAAGTTGAGTAAATAATGTGCTTAAACTAGGATAAAATAAAGCAAAAATGAAAATAACTAAAATCAAATACACTACCAGTCAAAAGGTTTTGAACAGTAAGATCTTTAATGTTTCTTCTGCTCACCAAGCCTGCATTTATTTGATCCAAAGTACAGCAAAAACAGTAAAATTTTGAAATATTTTTACTATTTTAAAATAACTGTTTTTTTTATATTTATGATATTGAAAAGAGCGGAGCAGAATTTTTAAACGTTTCTTTGATTAATAGAAAGTTCAGAAGAACAGCATTTATCTGAAACAGAAATCTTTTGTAACATTAAAAATGTTTTTATTATCACTTTTGATCAATTTAAAGCATCCTTGCTAAATAAAAGTATTAATTTCTATTATTTCTTTCTCTAAATAAATAAATAATAAAACTGACAAGTTTTGAATGGTATATAGTGTTACAAAAGCTTTTTATTTCAGATAAATGCTGATCTTTGGATCTTTCTGTTCATCAAAGAATCCTTAAATGTACTCAACTGTTTTAAATATCGATAATAATATTAAAAATGTTTCTTGAACAGTAAATCAGCATATTAGAATGATTTCTGAAGGATCATCTGACACTAAAGACTGGAGTAATGATGCTGAAAATTTAGCTTTGATCACAGGAATAATTACATTTTAAAATATACTCAAATAGAAAACGGTTATTTTAAATAGTAAAAAATTTTCAAAATTCTACCGTTTTTGCTGTACTTTGGATTGAATAAATGCAGAAGAGATTTCTCTAAAAAACAGTTAAAAACCTTACTGTTCAAAAAACGTTTGGTATTGTACATGCAGATGATTTGAAGTGTTTACATTTTCTGTCCATTTCTTGTGTTAAAGTGAAATGGATCATTATTCACTTTTACATCAAATAATGGCACCATCCATCACAAAACAGCATATAAGTGTTGAGCTTTGAGAATTTATTATGCAATTACCGAATTCATCCTTTGTTTGTGTTGAAACATGCACCGTGCTTGTTAATGCGAGTCGGAAGTATCTTTTAGACGAGGGTGTTGAGTGCGTGTGTGTGTCCTTGTGCTCCTATTTGTTTTGATGCTGACTGGATCAATTGTGTCTTTGGTGCAAGGGAAAAAAGAGAGAGAGAAAAAACAACAGAAGAAAAAAAAACAGTAAGGGAGATGTGGGTCTAGGCGACTTCCAGGCATTGTGCGAGCTACGGAAGAGAGGGGGCGGCCGAGGAAAAGTGAGACCATTACTAAACGAGCTCGGCCAATTAGCGGAAACCATACAGTCTGTCAGACTGGCAGCAGCACCACTATATAGATCAAATCCTCGGAGCTGCGTGCCTCAGCTAGTGTCCGGCAGCACGGCCGGAGTGGGCTGGAACCGCTGCATTGTGATTCTCAGAGCTGCTCTGACTCTCTAATGAGTTTTTATGTAGCTGCAGCCTAGAGTCACGGTTTCTTTGTTCTGAAAAGCATGAATCAAGACATGAATAAGTGGAATAATGATGTTCTGACAAAGATTACACTAAATATTATAGTTTTTAAAAAACGTTCACCCAAAAATAAATGACTTTTTTTTCTACTGTGAAATTGAAAAGATAATATTTTGCTTATGAAATGCAAGTCAATAGGGTTCGTGCCATATGATATACGTATTAGCTGTGTTTATAAGGTGCAGAAACAATGAGTGCACTTTCAATAAACTGCCTTTTCCTGCTAAAGCTGAGAGATTTGGACATATAAGGACATGCTTTGAGCTCATCCGGTGTGGAGTATGGATGAAGGGGGATGTTTGTCCTCTTGAGGAAGGTGGAAGGAGGTGGAGACATGGACAAAAATGGACAATGAAGAAAATTAGGATGTACTGAAAGGGATCACAGGTTGAGACCGAGTCATATGCAAAAGAAAATTCATATGCGTGCACACAACCGTTCAAAAGTTTGGGGTCAGTGTGATTTTTTTTTTTTTTTTTTTTTAAATGTTTTTTTTGAAAGAAGTCTCTTATGTTTCCCAAGGCTGCATTTATTTGATCAAAAATACAGTAAAAAGCAGTAATACTGTGAAACATTATTAGAATTTAAAATTATTTTTTTCTATTTGAATATTTTTAGGGGTCAAGCTCATAGCACTGAAACCCTATTGTAATTCTTAGAACGGTCACGGATTAGCGATTTTCCACGTAAAACTGATCGTGCAGACCAAACCGTAAGTCGTACAGACTTGACATTTGGAGGGATGGTAGTACTCGCTCCGCCTGCAGTGTGACCGAGGCTCGCCCCAATCGGCCTGAAGGGGGAGCTACAGCGATCAAAAGTATGAAATTGCTCATAACTCCTACACCATGATTCACAGGCTCAAGTGTCTTATGTCGTTGAAATCCTTTTTCGGATATTTCGCATTTTTTGCAAAACCTACTTTTGCAAACTAGCCCTAGGTTTTTCACCCAGTTGGAACCAAACCAGTGCAGAAAGATTCTCTGGAGAGTGAATATCAATAATTATCAAACAAAGGTTGAACTTTCGACTCACCGTGGCAAAGGGATGCCAAAACGTTAGAAGGGGACAAGGCCACTTTTAGTAAAATGCCTATAACTCCTGAACAGAATGAGATATCTTCGCCAACCTTGGCACACTTATGTAAGAGCTCAATCTGAGATCACAGGAAAAAAATTGCAGAGACTGGCCACTTGGTGGCGCTATAAGAGGGGAAAAAACATAAAAATGGCTATAACTAGGCAATCATTTGTCCTAACAACATGAAAATTGGTGTGCACAGTCTTGGTCCAAAGTGCGTATCTCCAAAAAACATGGTCACCATTGGTCGATGAAATTTGAGCACCTATTAGACAAGGTTAACGGAGGCCAATCGGAACGAAACTTGGTGGGCCTGTTTGACTCATACCCCCTAAGGTCTGTAAGAAATTGAAAAGAAATCAGCCACTGGGGGGGGGTGGTATTGCAATTTTTGAGGGTGTAAACGATTGTACATTGCACGGGTTTCCGCATATGAATGCGATATTCATACCGTATGATAGAATTCCTCGTTCCGAACAACTTTGCCTCTAGAACCACTGCTGTCAATCAAACTGTTTTTTAAATGATTGAGATGTGAAAAACCTACTTTTGCAAACTAGTCCTAAGTTTTTCAAAAAAACACTGCAGTGCAAATATCTGGACTCTCTAGGTCAATAATTATCCAAAACATGTTGAAACTTACCCTTTGAAAAGGTATAACCGGGTCCTTTATAAAAGGGGCCTGTCCAAATATACCCAAAAGCCTATAAATCCTAAATGAAAACTCAAAACTTCACAAAACCCGCTGAGCACATGCGACAGGTGATTCTAAACAAGCATGCAAAGTTTCAAGGAGATCGGACCACATAAGTCACAAATTGTTTTAAAACCATCGTACTTCTATGGTAAATCACTTAGATTTGACAAAAATGCTTTTTTTAAATAACTGATTTAGAAGGTTACAGCCTTGCTAAATAATATGTAATGTGTTTTTCCTTAATACCTAAAGCACTTGAACCCCGGTAATCGCTGCTTGCAGCTATATTTTAAAATGTAATTCATTCCTGTGATGCAAAGCTGAATTTTCAGCAGCCATTACTTACATGATCCTTTAGAAATCATTCTAATATGCTGATTTGGTGCTCAATTTTTTTTTTTTTTTTATTAGCGATGTTTAAAACAGTTGTGCTGCTTAATATTTTTGTGGAAAACATGAAACTTTTTTTCAGTATTCTTTGATGAAATGTCTTATATTATCAATGTCTTAATGTCTTATTAAAAAGATTTTTAATTTCTTAATTTCTTATTTAATTTCTTCATTAAAAAATATTATATGTACTAAATAAACAATGTATGAGCCAGAAATTATTAACATTCCGAACCCCAGAAAAGCTCAACTTAAGTTTTCCCTATATAGAGAACAATGTTTCTCTTAAAATGCTGTGCCAGAAAACATTAGATGAGCAGCCAAGTAATCAAGATGTTTTGCTGAATTGTCTGCAGCTAAAAATGCGTAAGATATTTCAGGTCATGAGTGACCTCTTTCATAACCACTACACGGCTATTCATAGAGCCTAATGCAACATTAACAATTATCAGCAAAAGATCTAAGAAAAATTCCCACAATTAACAATACCCTATTCATATCGCTGTCAGCAAGTATTTTTGAAGAAAATTATGCCAAGAGCAAACTTTTGTAATGATATTATTAGAAAATTTTACCAAAGTGAATAAGAAGTAGGATGTGTTATATGAAGAAGTCATCACAGTTTTGTTCCTGTACAAAAACACAGAAGTGAGTTGATAATATGATACAGAACTACAAATTGCCAAAAAAAGAAATTCTATAAAAACGCCTAATCAACTTTTCCCAAATCGTTGGGTTCTAATGGGTAGGACAAGGGTTGCCCAGACTCGGTCTTGAAGGGTGTAGCTCCAACTTGCCTCAACACACCTGCCGGGAAGTTTCTAGTATGCCTAGTAAGAGCTTGATTATCTGGTTCAGGTGTGTCTAATTGGGGTTGGAGCTAAACACTGCATGACACCGGTTCTCCAGGACTGAGTTTGGTCACCCCTGTTGTAGGAAGTGCACTGATCATATCCAGATCTACTTGTTGAATCAATTAATATTCTTTTAGACTGCTCACATGAAGATCATTCACACTTCTTCTATAAATACCAGACATCTCTTTATGAAGAGCAGCAATGACTAACCTGTTCAACACCTATGGGAAATACTGTGAATGTATGGTCAGAATTTAATGGTCAGCTCTATTGTTAGAGTGTGAATTTTCTATATACTTTGTACCTCTCTGTGGAGGTACCAGCAGCAGGTGCCGGCAATCATCAGATGTCAGAGATGGTGGGAGGAGGTGAATGTTGTGAGCAGTCTGTGGGTGTCTGAAGTGTTCCTGATCTTGTCTTGGTAGTAATTGACCTTGGCAATAGAAAATCTAAAGGAGAAAGAGACTGATACAGGTTCAGGTCAGCCATTTCCTCTCAAGAGCCCTTGAGCTTAGTCTGATGGTCACGTAGAGTTTCAGAGAGCCAGACGCTGGAGGGTGTTTTACGTGTTGGCCTGGAGGTGAGAGGTCAGATATTATCTAGGCAGGATGTTAAAGGGTTAGTTCAGCCAAAAATAAAAAATTCTGTCATTATTTATGTCTTTGCACACAAAAAATATTCTCGTAGCTTTGTAAAATTAGTGTTGAACCACTGATGTCACATGGACTATTTTACTACCTTCATGGGGCTTGAACATGGTATATTGCTGTCTATGCAGGGTCAGAAAGCTCTTGGATTTCACCAAAATATTTCCTTTCTGTTTAGAACTACATAAGGGTGAGTACTTAATGACAGAATTTTCATTTTTGAGTGAACTAACCCTTTAAAGTGGAGTGTAAGTATCATTTTTCTGTATTGTTGTACTGCATTTGAACTTTTTGCACAAAATCTGTTCTAATGTATATGCAGTACATGTACTATTATGTGATGTAAAAGTATTCTATGGTCAATAAATGATTTAGGTTTAAATTAAAGTCTCCTTGTTTTTGGGAGCACTGAAAAACCACTAGAGAAAACCTATATTTCCACATACATATTTATATATATTTCCATCATTACGCAGCGTAATAAAATGACATACAGATCTTATGGGCTACAGATTTGAGTCAGGCTGTTATCCAAACACAAGTAGAATTTGGAGAATAAAATAATAGATATGCATGCTGTTATTCATACAGATTACAGTTTTGATTGTTATTCAGTTGCTTTAGCATTGGCTGATTTAATCAGCGCCAGGGGTTGAATAATAGATTCATATATCAAAGTGCAACTGAAGACAGCTCAACATTCCGTTTCATTTTGAGAACAAGTGATATGCCCAGGATTAAGTTGCCCTAGGCGATAAATAAATCCCTCTTTCTCTCTCCCTTTACTAGGACTGCCACCATATGTCATTCCAATATGGGACACACACAGCGGGTATCCCAAAATACGCTCCACAACACCCTGACATCTATGGCAAGCCAATTTAACATGTATTCCTTTAAACTAACTAACTTTTTTTTACTAGCACTTATCTCTGAATTATTAATAAGTAATCCAATAGTGACTTGTATATATTTTAAATTTTGCTAGTACTATTATTTTTTTTCTGATACTATCCGCCTTATATGGCAAGACTTCATTAGCCGCTATAGGGAAATGACAAGAAGAATAACAACGTGCAGTAAACAGTAAAACTGATTGCACTACAAACAAGTGTGTTCATAATTAAGATTAAAAAGTACCTAAAAAGTACATTAAAATAATACAGTAAGACACACGAATTTGCAATATCAAGCAGCAAAACGAGCCATTTTACACAGCTAACAAACAGCTGGACGCGGATGAGACTGGAAGCCAGACCCAGTAAATTTACAAATGGCCGTGACCACTCTTACAGGGAAAATAAGGTGGCTACCAAATGTGACTATCAAATGATCAAAATTATCTATCAGATTAATCCTGTATATCAAGTATTTTTTCATTACTTAACAGTATTTAATAATTTGCTACCAGTCTCTGTTCTGACAGTGACAAATAATTATCAAACAAATTGCAAATATTTGTCAAAAAGTTAATTAGATTTCAATTATTCACTTCCAGCTATTAGGCCTATGTATTACAGTTCTTGCTGGTACCTATTCCAGTTTTACATTTTAGTAGGTACCAGTACTTCTTTATGAAACACTAGTATCTATCCCATATGTGACCCTGGACCAAAACTCGTTATAAGGAGTGCGGGTATGGGTCAAAATGATTGATTTTTCTTTTATGCCAAAAATCATTAGGGTATTAAGTAAAAGTAATGTTCCATGAAGATATTTTGTAAATGTACTTATTTTTTTATTAGTAATAGGCTTTGCCAAGAACTTCATCTGGACAACTTTAAAGGTGATTTTCTCTTCTTTTTTTTTGCACCCTCAGATTCCAGATATTCAAATAGTTGATCAAATATTGTCATATCCTAATAAACCGTACATCAATGGAAAGCTTATTTATTCAGCTTCAGATGATGTATAATTCTCAATTTCAAAAAACTGACCCTTATGTGTCTTATGTGCCAGGATCACATATGCGATTTAAAAAAACTTTGATATGCAACATTTAATGACCAGTTACTAATTTTAAACAGCCATTTTAAAGTTAAATTAATTACAATTTTACTAGTAGCGTATTAGTATTATTTTGCTCTAGGAAAACGTAACTTTATGAATAATTAAATCCAAGTAGAATAATAAATAATTAAAGCGAAATAGATTTTATTTTCTATTAAATTAGTGAAATTCTGCACAGTAACGTAAAAAAGCATCGTAGTTGGTGTAAAGGATAATGTTAAAACAGCGTGCCATGTGACGTCATGCGTTTGGACTGCTCCACACAGGCCTCTGTCAGCCGCTGCTGGATCCTCCAGGAAAAGTAGGTTGCTAAAATGAAACCGACAGAGAACTTAAAAGTACTTCACAAGTGTATTAGGTTAGCCACAAACCTAAAGTAAACACAGCTTGCTGATAGTGTTTAGTCACAGCGTGTGAGTGTTCCTTTTAGAAGAAAAAAAATCTCGGTTAAATCAGCCGGGGCGACTTGGAGTATGCGCATTATCCAACAAACAAATAAACTGTAAACTGGATGTTATGTTGCTCACGGATAAAGTGAACGATTTAGGGGATTCGTGTATGTTTTCTCTAATGTTTAGAGAGTTTATTTATAATGTTTAACAGTTTTATTAATATATACTACTTTGTGGTAAGTGTACGGGGCATCTGAGACTGGATTGACTGAACTTTACAAATGAAACCCATATAGATAAACCAGACACATGGACGCAGCTCGCCGGTTCATTTCATGAGCTGATTTCATTTTGCAGATGAAAACGGGGCGAGGCGAAGCAGATGCTCGGTAGACTGGGAGTCTGCAGCGTTTTCAAGAGGTACGGGAAATCGTTAATGTCCTATTGTTTAAATAACCCAGTAAACACAGGGAACAAGTTACCATAGATGAGTTGTCGTTATCGCAAACACCCTGAGCGTGTCACGTTCATGCGCGGCAGTGTCGCGTTTTTATCATTCGATGTAACTTTGCGATGAAACACAGTCTACCGCAGACGGGAGTCGTAGTAACACTATATATCGTAAATGAATGGGGTTTAAACGATAAAAAACATTGCCATACGGGTGATTCATCGGCCTAACAATCCCCGGCTTTGAGTACGAGTTTTCACTGATTGCAGTGCAATCCAAGGCGGTCAGGTTGGATATTTCTCTGGTTGCAAACTCACTCATTTGTTTGGATGTAGTACATTGCAGTGATTTAGAAACCAGAGCAAAAGTCACAGGTGAAAAATCCATCTTAAGATGACATTTGTTTTGTTACTTGATAGCTGGTCATTATCTGGTCCAAGCTGGTAGACCAGCAACAAACAAACCAGCAACTAATTGGTTATATTAAGGTGGTCAAACTATTTTTGGACGCATGATAACTGATCAACTGGCTAATGACCAGTTAGAAACCATCTTAAGATGGATATTCCTGCACATTTTCGAAGGATGTTTGTATATTAATATTTAAGATTAGATCCTTTCCTATTGTGTTTACAGCGTTTGTTAGCCTCTTATATTGTTGTGAGGTTTATTTGCTTTGTTTTCATAAGCTTATAATAACAAACACCCCTCAGCACTTGGATACACAGGACATTGTCCAGCGGACACCAGATGGCTCAAATGAGTAGTTGATTGTTACACAACATTTCCTATATTATTTTCATGGACAGACTCTGTAGATAAAGGATTGTGGATTAAGTGTTGGGGACAATGGCTATTGTACCAGTGGGAGACTTGAGAGAGGAACGAATACATTGCAAGTGCTGAGCACCTGTGGGAATTTTATGTATGTGCGAGAGAGAAATGCAATTCAACCAAGGAACCCTGGAATTCCCCTTTCGGCTGGGAATGGTTGCCTTTTCCTGCTTTTTAACTTAGCGCCTATTGTTATCGTGGAAAACCATGCGTTGCCACTGGAAACCCAACATCAACCTGTTTTGTGCAGTTAAAGTTATGCATTTTTAAAAGCTTGGACAGCTCTGCTTAGGGCATTAAATCTTAGATTTGTGGTAGTCTTCTTCAGAATGCACATATATAACAAGATCCTTAGAAATTAGAAAGTTACACAAAAGTGACATCATTTACATTCTCTGCTGTCATTGTAGAAGCCTGGTATGTCTGGCCCCAACTGGCTGCCTCCAAGAACCCTGGGTAGCCCAGACAGAACCACAGCACCAATGTCACACTCTGGCCCCGCTCTCTACAGACCTCCCAAGAAAGGTCTGCCAGACCAGAGGCCCAAATATAACATGTATGACCAGAATGGTGGAATGGGAGGAAATGGAATGCCTGTAAGATATATGGCTACTGGACCTTCAGGTAAGAGCCCTGTAACAGTACATGTTTAGGATTTTAATCAATTTAATCCAGATAGTTTAGAGTTTAAATATCTTAAAGGATTAGTTCACTTCCAGAACAAAAATTTACCGATAATTTACTCAGCCCATTTTAATCCAAAATGTTCATGTCTTTCTTTTATCAGTCATAAAAAAAAAAATATTTATTGAGGAAAACATTTCAGGATTTCTGTCTGTATAGTGGACTTCAATAGTGCCTGTGAGTTTGAACTTCAAAAATGCAGTTTCAATGCAGCTTCAAAGGGCTTTAAACAATCCCAGCCAAGGAAGAAAGGTATTGTCTAGCAAAATGATTGACCATTTTCTTAAAAAAAATGACAGTTTATATACTTTTTAACCTCATATGCTCGTCTTGTCTAACTCTGTGTATTCCGGTTCAATACAATTAGGGTAAGTCGAAAAACTCCCATCTTATTTTCTTCTCTAACTTCAAAATCATTTTGCATTGCTATTTTACCTTTTTACTGTTCACTTTGTAAATACTGGGTCGGTACTTCTGCAGCGATGTAGGACCATTTTGAAGTTGGAGGAGAAATTAAGATGGGAGTTTTTCAAAATACCCTAACTGTGCTGAACTGGAATACACAGAGTTCACGCAGAGCTAGACAAGGGGTGCCGATTTCAAAACAGTGCCTGCTTTGCTCTAGCATGCATCTCACACTTTCTCAAAATATATACTCTCTTCATTGCATTTTTGCTTTCAAAAACTATTTGTAAGGTGAAGAAGTCTTGCATTATCCCTTAAGTGCCAGAAAACTGACACAAAGACATGATTCCTAAGTTCTTCTGAGCCAAGTTACAGCGATTCGTTCGATTCTCATATTTTCACATGTATCATGATTCTGAAGACATTATTTTGTCTATCTTGCCTAATCCTGATTTCAAGTTTAGAATTATGGCCAGTGATGGAAGATGGTGCAAGCATGACCCAGATGTTTTCTGCCACATCTATGGGTTACTACATCTAACAAACATTGACATTTTTAAACTTATTTTTAAGGTTTAAGTTACTTATTTTTAAGACGTTGAATCGATCATTCAAATATATTTTCCCACTTTGCAGATTTTTAATTTAACTTCAGACATTTGACTACTTCTGTTATTTTGATAAGTCCATTGAAGCTAAAACAAATAATTTGTTGTGGGGGAAAAAATATTTTTTGATTGTTTAACTCTTAACTTTTTTTGGCAAATCAACAGGTTTTTTCCCCCCAAGATGCAAGGCTATGTTATTAAATGATGTAATAATATCTTTAGTTTTTGCCATTAAAAATAGCCAAAGAAGCTGACATTACAATAAAAAGCAAACATATGCTTTTCCTAAATAATACAGTAAAACTGTTTAAAATTGTCAGCCTTATGAATGCAGCTGTATGTGAAACACAATTTTCTGAAGCTCATTACATGATCTGTTTTGTTGAATTTGATCTTAAAGACACGGATGTTTGAATACTGTTGTTTGAACTGATCTGATGTTTGTCTGCTCAGGTGGAACCATGCAACACCAACATCAAGATGATCGCTCAGGGTCTACTACCTACAACCCCTTGTCTCCCCAGTTAGGAGACCGATACTATTCTCCAGGCCAGGGGCCCAAAGAAGACCACCACACATGGAACCCCCGCATGGCCAGCCATGAACTTCATGTCAGTGATAACCACAATGATCAGTTTTCAACCAGACTTGTTGTGTTATAAATAGGATTAAGTTCTGTTTACTCACTCTCATGTCCTTCCAAACCTGTATGACTTATTTTCTTCTGCAGAACACAAAAGATATTTTGAAAAATGTTGGAAACCAAACTGCTGCGGTTAATTTTGGCTTCTAATATATTGTTTGTCTATTTAATAAAAGTCAGTGGGAAGCATAAAGGGTTTGGAATGGCATGAGCATGTGTAAATGATGACAGAATTTAAATTTTTGGTTAAACTATCCCTTAAATCTGTTTTTAAAACATTCTTCCCACATTTATGCATTGTGTTCCTTTGAATGTATAAAATGTGTTTTGTTTCGCTGTTGTTTGCTCAGAATCGGGGATCAGAGAAGCACATCTCTGCTATTGATGCAGAGATAGACTCTCTTACATGCATGCTGGCTGACCTAGACAGTCACCCTCAGAACTCAAGCACACAGGTAAAAAAAACACCAATACTGCTTTTAAAACAAATGCTAGAAAAAAAAATAATGCTTTCAGTTATGTTAGTGAGTAAATGTCTTTAAGGCTGAAATACGCGACACAGCTTTTAAAATCTGAACAGATTTTAACCGATGTGTTGGAAGCGGAACTTTTATTTTGGTGCCACATCTTCTATAGACGATTGACAGAACTGTTCATCAAGAAAGTAAACGGTGTGTTATAAAGTATTACAATGTTTACTTTTTTCTTGATATTATATATGTCGGCTTTAGTGGCCATCAACCACCTTACTCTCAGAAGTATTGATATCAGCTATTAAAAAAAAACAATATTGGTTGAAAACTACACATCATACTCTACATGATTTTTTGTGAGGTCTGTTACTTTAGTTTCAGTCTCCCCAGAATCTGTAGACTAGCGCTGACTTTAACTCACTAGCATTGGCTCTCCCAGACTGTAAATTGTCATGTAAAAAGGAAATGTTTAATGGTATTGTTGCACTGATTCTAATTTTTCTGATTCTGTTTTTGGTTGTTTTTACAAAACTTCATTTTAAAATTAAAAAGAAAGTTTTACATTTTTGTATGCAAAAATAAAAATCTTTCTAATTTTTTTCAACAGTTGTATGACAATGTGCCTTACAGTAAGCACCTCCCTATTGACCGCTATAACCCTCCCAACCAGATGGGGGCTCCACCATCAAGCAGGCCCTCAATGGGCTACCCCCCTCCACTCCAAAACCAGTACCACCCCGCCCCACCTTACACCTCTACCCCTCAACCAGAATATGTTTACTCTTCGGCCGCCTCTTCCGTCCACAAACCTTACCCACAACCGGTGCCTGCCTCCTACACCACCGCCTCTACCCCTACTGGTCCACGCTTCACCGTACAGGTGAAAACGGCTCAGCCCGTCACCTATTCACAAACTGGACGACAGGCAGAGCAAGCTTACACCCCGCCACCACCCCGTCAGCATGCCTCTCGCCCCCCTCAGCAAGAACGGCCACATTATGAGCCACAAGGACAGGCCTGGTACCCACCACCACCTCCTCCTGTACAAGAACCCCATGGAGATCCAGCTGCCTATAAGGGGGGATCAGGTAATATGTCAGGAGGAAGAGCTGGCCAGGGACCGCTGGTGAAGAAGAGTCAAGACCAAGTGTCAGCATATCAATCTAGCAAGGTAAGACTTTTGTTTGTCGGTGAGGTTGATGCTGGTTTGTCAAGTTGTAGCAGAGATGAGAACTTTCTTTAAAATAAACATAGAATTTTTAGTGTCATTTACAAAGAAGCAGCTAGCCTTAAAGATATTTTTCTTTATTGTTTGTTTTATTCATTGTATGTGAATTGTCCTTTATAAAGTGAAGCCAGTTTCCACCACTTAATAAAAAAATAAAAAGGTAATTGCAAATTTTTCTCTTATAATTCAGACTTGTTTTCTTGCAATTGTGAATTTACATCTTTTTTTTATATATATATAAATTGCGAGTTTATATCTCACAATTCTGATGAAAAGAATTGTGAGAAGTTGCAATTACCTTTTTTATTTTTATTCAGTGGCAGAAACAGACTTCCATATTTATTTACATAGAGTTGATAACATAAAAATAAACAATAGTTTTGATTTAAATTTTTTTTTTTTTAGATATTTGTGGCTTGATGATTGTGGAGATCCCTCAAAAAATACATTTTAAAAATAAATATAAAATATTCATTGTCCTTTTGAAATTAAATGAAATGTATTATAGTTTACATTCACGTTAAATTCAATTAACTAAAAATTTTAAAGTGCTCTGACCCACTTAAATAGGACATAAGAATATAATATCTTAATATATAATTTCATAATTGCTTTTTTGTCTATGAAATTGCTTACAAGCCTTTATGGTAAATTAAAATAATTTATATATTTTCTGTTGAAACTATTTAAATACTTTCAATTACACATTTGTAGTGATGAAGTTGCTGGTTAGTACATTTAAAATATTTACTTTAAATGTAACATTGAATAACACACTACAGTTACAATTAATCAAGTACTTTATGTGTGCTTTATGATGTTAGTCAACACATTGAAATAACTGTACATCTTTAAAGCATGTCAAAAGTTAATTAAAACACTGATTTAGTATGTAGTTTAAAGTAAAACATTTAATTTGACTTTGTTACAAAGTGCATTTCTTTAAAAGTGTACTCTTTTATGAATGTATTTTTTTATATGCAGTACAGTTTATTCTTTTGAAATTACTTTTAAGATTTGAAGTACACTACAAGTGTACAATGCAACTAAGTGTTTTGACTTTTATTAAGAATGCATTTGTATAAGATTGATAAAACCAACAAAAATGTTTTATGTCCAGTATACTTATCAGTGTTATTCCATGTTCTGCCAGCAGGGGGCAGCACCACATCCAGAGGAAGAGTTGGATCGACTCACCAAGAAGTTGGTGTATGATATGAATCATCCCCCTACTGAGGAATATTTTGGTATGTGCCAATATTTTATATTCCCTGATGTGCTTTTGCTTATTTTATGTGTAACAATGACAGTCATGGATGTCTCTCTCTCCAACTTTCTCTGTCAGGTCGATGTGCTCGGTGTGGGGATAATGTTCTGGGAGATGGCAGTGGCTGTATCGCCATGGAGCAGGTGTTTCACGTGGAGTGTTTCACCTGTATCACCTGTCATGCCCGTCTGAGAGGCCAGCCCTTCTATGCACTAGACAGGAAGAGCTACTGTGAGAGCTGCTACATAGTAAGATCTGTTTATCTGTCGTCTTCTCTTCTGCCTTTTATTGTATGTTTTCTTTCTACAGTCAAACTCTTATAATTTGTTCTTCCTCTTTGCTCACAGAGCACACTTGAGCGCTGTTCAAAATGCTCAGAACCCATCCTAGACCGGATCCTGAGGGCGATGGGAAAGGCTTACCACCCTCGCTGTTTCTCATGTGTGGTTTGCGGCTGTTGCTTGGATGGAGTGCCTTTTACTGTGGATGCCACATCTCAGATCCACTGTATTGAGGACTTTCACAGGTACTCAGCAGCTTCTTTTTTTCGGTTTCTGTGTGGTGTGAAATCTCTGTTTCTGTTAATAAACAATTAAATGCAGATAGTGGAATTCCCCTCACTAAATCTTTGCTTTTTTTAATGGATTTGAGGCTCTACCAAAAGTCCTACCTGTTACTACATGGATTTTATTATTAAAAGCATGTTTGCTGCTGCTTTGAACAGGAAGTTTGCCCCCCGCTGCTCAGTATGTGGCCAGCCCATAATGCCAGAGCCTGGGCAGGAGGAGACAGTGAGGATTGTTGCACTGGATCGCAGTTTCCATGTTAACTGCTATGTTTGTGAGGTAAGAATTTTCCGACTTTCATCCCAGACTGCCACCTGCAGTTGAATTATTGTTGAATTACTGATGCAATGTAATCCCACGCATATATTAGAAAATTTGAGAGTGGATTATTTTAAACATGCTTGTAAAATTGCAGTTGCATTTCTGGGTCTGCAATACTGACAAAAAATTATATATGAGTAGGGTTATTATAAGTAGGGTGATTAAAAAAAAAGAAAGGGTTATTATAAGTAGGGTGGTGATCTTTTTTTTTTTTTTTTACATTAAATTTTATATTAAAGGACATATTGCATATTAAAGGAGATTTTGGAATTTATCACTCCATTAAGAAAAAAAAAAAAAAGAATTTTGAACCTGATTCTATGTAATGTTCTGTTTTCTATTTTGGACTTGTATGCAAATTAGTGCATATTTAATAAGAAAATTCCTTATTTGCATACTCGTATGCAAAAAAACTGTCTATAGCCAGAAAAGTATTCGGTTTTTTTTTGGCATAAAATATCTATCATGTAAATGATATATGAACAAACCTCTCTGTAAACACCTTCAGAATATAAATTGGATTAAAGGTGGAAAATTGTATGTATTTACTAGTGCTGCTGAAATGAAGACGGCTTAGTGCAATTTGAGAAAACTCCCTTTAAAGATATGTATTGCAATTGAAATCTACAGACGCAAGTAGATAAAAATTAATAAAATAAGCACTTATTATTTTATATATTTTGTGTGTTTTTTTTTTTCCAATGTTCTGAAAGAAGTCAAGTCGTAGACAGTAATTAAAAATAATAATAATAGACCAGTGTCTGGTCAATTAAAAACAATGGAACTGCCTGTAGTTTATTGCCTTTATTGCCTTAATTAAAGGAATAGTTCACCCAAAAATGAATTTTCTCATGATTTACTCACCCCGAAGCCATCCTAGGTATATGTGACTTTCTTCTTTCACTCAAATACAATTGGAGTTATATTTTAAAAAAAAAAAAGTCCTGGCTTTGTCAAGCTTTATAATGGCAGTGAAGGCCTGTTGAGAGAGCGGTGTTCCAGCGCATGACGTAGAACGTAGGTAAATACGGTGGTGAACGCAGAAGCGCAGCGGAGAGAGCAAAACAACACACCATTCATGAATGAGAAGTACAAAACTAGGATTTGTAAAGAAAGATGTTGGAGGATTTTAATATAAACCAGTAGGAGGCTGATTTTTCTTTGCTGTAAACAAAACTTGGTTGGACTTGGAGATTACGGTTAGAAAAAAAAAAAAGTAAATATTGATTTGATTTTTTTTTTTTTTTTTTTTTTTTACAAAAACACATCGATTCATTTCAGAAGGCCTTTTTTAACCCCTCTGAGCCATGTGGAGTACTTTTAATGATGGATGGATGCATTTTATTGGGTTTCAAAATCTCAACAGCCATTCACTGCCATTTTAAAGCTTGGAAGAGCCACAATATATTTTTTAACATGACTGATTGTATTCATCAAAAAGAAGAAAGTCATATACACCTAGGATGGCTTGAGGGGGAGTAAATCAAGGAGTAATTTTCATTTTAGGGTGAACTATCCCTTTAAATTAGAATAAAAAGACCAATCAAATACAATCGGCATTAACGCAAACCATCTTTGCACTGCATAGTTGACGAAGAAGCTTTTTGAAGTGGAATATTTTAGATGTATTCACTAATTGTTAAATCTCATAGCTCATAGGTGGCATGAATGCATTTACACTGCAGTTGCAATTGCATGAAAAATGCTATGAGATTAATGTTTCAAATAGAGCTGTCAAAAGATTAACTGATTAATCGCATACAAAATAAAAGTCTGTGTGTGTAATTGTGTTTATATAAGTACACACAAACTAATGTGTATATATTTAAGAGAAATGTTATTTATCTATAAAATATTTTTATTTATATATTATATAAATAAATACATATAAATATTTCTTAAATATATACATGAATATGTTTGTATGTACATATACGTAATTACACACGGAATATTGGTCAAACTTTTATTTTGTATCACGATTAATCGCTTGGCAGCCCTAGTTTCAAAAATAATATTCTGAATCCATAACTAGTGAAATAGACTAAATGTGTGCTAAAGAAAACTGTGTTTGGGTTGCAGGATTGTGGTCTTCTCCTCTCTTCAGAGGGCGAGGGAAGAGGCTGCTATCCCCTGGACGGACACATTCTGTGCAAAGGCTGCAGCGCCCGTCGCATCCAAGATCTCTCTGCCAAAATCTCCACTGACTGCTAATGCCCCCGTCACTCTGTTCCCTTTTCTCTCTTCATGGTTATTCTTAAGAATGTACCACTATCTGAACATCCACCACCTGGATTTTCTTCCATCCTTGACTTTACATGTTGATCGCACAAATAATATGAAGACGTCCCTCTCAGGTTAGCATAGAGCTGAAGAGAAATAAAAATAGCTCTTGCGCTTAGAGTAGTTTCACTGGAAAGCCGTTTCCTCAAGAATATAGAAAAACAGGTGGTGAATGAATTACGAATAGTGTTTGTGTATAATCCTTCATACAAAATGTGAGTCTCGTGAACAGGGTGCAATTCTATCTTTAGAGAAGCAGTCACTTTTACAACACCAAAATTATAACCTCTAATGGAAATATAGTTAACAGTCAGTTTCCTCAAATAACGCCCCAGTTCTGCTGGCAGTTGGGGTCACTTCACAATGTCCCCATTCAGATCATCTCACTTTTTTTTTTTTCTTGAATATCCAATGCTCATTATTTTAATACTTGAAATCATGATTGTTGAAGGATATTATTACTGTATTTCATTTACTGACTTGATATTAGTTTATTATCATTACGTTCATCAGGATGCTAATGATAAATCTGGTAAAAGGTGGGAAAAGTTTAACACGGGCAGCTGTTTTGTTCTGTTTTCCCTGCTTTTTCTAGCTCAATCGTTACAAGACAGGTGTTGTCAGATAGGAATAAAGGATCAGTGTATTTAATGACCACTTCAATGAAGGAAATCTTTTGATGGGTGTATGTTGGATCAGTTTCATTGTAAAGCTGAATAGCTGCAGTAAAGTTTGGTTTTGGCAGCAGGGTGGATCATTTTCAAGAAGTTTGAATAATGAGAGAAATAGAGAGCGATTAGGGAAAAGAATCTACTAGGTGGCTTCTTGTTAGAAATAGGACATTTCTCATAACATCGAGAAACTTAGTCGCAATTTTGTTGACTAACAAGGTAAATGGTCAAGTATGAAGTTTACAAGGAGGTAAAGTATGTATTAGATATAGTTACACATCTGACTCTTATGCGGAGATTGTTACTGATTGGCTTTATTTTTTTTTACATCTCTTTTCTGCTTTATTTTGTCAAATGCATTTTTAATTGTGTTATTTGGATAATGTGTAGCAGCAAGCGTCCATTGCTTAATGCCATTATATAAAAAGGTTTCAAATAAGGTGTTGATCGTTTGAAGCGGGATAATTAAGTGCGTGTTTGCGCTGACAAATAGTTACAATTATCTAGAAACTAAAAGCATAAAGTGGTTCAGATGGTTGCATGCTTTATTTATTGATTGGTCTGCAATATTTTGTAAGATTATTGCAGCATGGTGTCCATCTGGTTAAAAAACTTTGTCTGAACCTGTCATTGCAGATGATTGCTAATTGATAAAGTGCCCTGGTACTGCACAGTCTGGCTGATTTACTTTTTAAACTGCCAGTTTATTTCAGGGCACATTCGGATGAGTTTCCTTTGTTTTCACAATGTTGATTATAGGGAGAGAAAAAGATCAGCTTTATAAATCCATTAGTTTTTACTGCAAATGTCTGTTGACTTAGTTTGCACTGACTGTTGTTCTGATTTATGATTTGATGAACTGTGAAAGGAAAAAACTGACAAAGTGCGTTTTTGATATTTGTATTGCATCCCATTGAGGCAATCACACATAAACACACTTTCCCTGATCACACTTTATTACAGACCGCAATCCAGTGACACTGTTGCGAGGTCAACACATACCTCTATACAGGTTTTTCAATGTAAATTAAACTTTAACCATATTATCGCTGGAAATCAGTTCTAATATTAGGCATATTAGAAATATTTTATAGCATACTGTGCATAAAAGTCTAAGTTACACTCTCTGTACTGGAACAGTATTACTGGTGTCACTACCACTGTATTTTTTTTTTTTAAACGTTTTTGGTAAATGCAGATTTATAAGAAAGAATAGATGATAACAATCCATGATATACACACGACCAGAAATTCTCTAATACATCAAGTAACCTGATGCCTACACAAATATAGCAATGTTTGAAAAAGTCTTGAGATTTTAAACCAGACAGGTTGACTAGCAAGAGGTGAAGGTCTTCCAGTAGAAATTTCGGCAGCCTGCTTTGCGTTCTCGCTGGGAGACGGGAATCTGTCGAACCACTTCATTACGAACCTCGAGATCATCGATGTTTTCTAGACCGTCTTTCTCTTCGGGTGCCACCGACTCAGAAAGCTGCTTCAGAAGCAGCAAACGAGTGAGATCCTGAAGCTGAAGAGAGGGAAGAATGAAGGTTCAGAAACTTTTCATTGTAAAAAAGAAAAACGAGACTAAATTAAACTTAGTGTAGTACTTAGATATGCATGCTATTATTTTCACATAGATATTTCCTTAAAAACTAAATGTGCTCTGTAAAAAAAATATATATATTTTTCAGAGTTGTAAAAGGTTATTGGAGTATGTTTAACAAGAAAATATTATTTCAGTCTTTCTGCCTAAGAAAGTTCATGTTTAATTCAGTTTGTTACTGTTTCTTTGTAATTATTTGTGAAAATTATTAGCAATTTCTGAGTGAAAATAGTTTCAAAGCCATTTTTTCAGTGTAGGATTTTGAAACTTTTTTTTTTTCCGAAAATGCCAGTAAATTTTACAACACTTTACATTAAGGTTTGATTAATGTTAATCTTAATTTCAGTTTTTAGCAATAAAATCAAAAGTTGTATTTGTTTGCAATAGACTTGGCAATATAGTCCCAGTAGTTAGTTCATTAATATTAATAATTAGCAATACATTGGTTGCAGTATTTATTATCTTTGTTAATGTTAGTTAATGAAAGCTATACTAAATATTGACATTAACATAATCTAAGATTCATAAATGGTTTAGAAGTATTTTTCATTTTTAGTTTACTAATGTAGTTTATTAATATTAATTGTAAAATGTTACCAAATTTATTAGCAATTTCTGAGTTTTTTTTTTTAATTCCAAAAGATATTGAAAAATATTGAAACCATTTTTAATTCAAAATTTAGAGTTTAATTTATAAATAGTTACAGCAAGTATCGCACTAAATTAAACATGAAACACTGAGGTAGAAAAACTAGTCATTTTAAAAAAGGGCTTAAAACATTCTCCAATAACCCTATGTTATTTTGAATTTTGAAAATTGTACACTAAAAAATGTTATACTCATAAAATGCTGGGTTTAAAAAAACAACCCAGTGTTGGATCAAATATGGACAAAACCAGCATTTGGGTTAAATGTTTGGGTAGTTTTCTTGAACTCAGCTATTGCTTAAAAATTACTATTTTTTTTCCTAAGAAAGGAACCAAAACAGGTTGGAAATTAACATTTATTGATATGTTCAATAAATTAACATTTATTAATAAGTTGAATAAATAGTAATTAAATAATAAACATTTTTTAAAATCACTTATTAATAAATGTTCACCTTTTGATTATTGCTGATGCCTCTAGTAATTATGTGTCTGATTTTTTTTATTTACAATCTATTTTGGGTTCATTTTAAGCTAGCCATTTAGTATTTTTTTTAAACAATAGTTGAATTAAATAAATCTACCCAAAAGGTTGGGTTAAACATTTAATTAAGTTAATCCAGGGTTATATTTAACCCAGCAATTTTCACTCAGACATTTCATTCACAAATAATTATAAAGAAACGGCAGGTAACACATTGAATCAAATACGGGATTTTGAAGTGAAAACAAACAAAAAATTCTGTATCTTACGTAATTCTCCTTGGGGTCCACTTCTGATTGTAGCAACTGGAGCAGCATGTCTCCTCTTGGTGCTGAACTGACAGTGCAAAGCAGCAAAGACACGGACAGAGTCGCCACAAACACCTGTAACGGGGAGAACATCCTTTCAGCGCTTTAAAACACTGCTTTTAAGAGGGGTTTAAGGATGACAACCTTTTATAGGCACCAAAGGTGGGATCCTGGGGTCGATTAGAGAACACGTATTGGTTGAAACATAACTACGAAGGACGTTGGAGGTGGTGGTGTTGGTGTGTGGGTGTAGAGGTGCAGGGGTAAAGACTGAAGAGACATTTTGTGCATGGGGAGGGACTCCCAGGCCCAGTAGGAAAGATGTTTGATAAGGTCACACCGGGGTGTTACTTTTGCATTAGAAACCTTATCAATTCTGTCATTTCCAATAACATATAACGCAAAAATGAATCATCAAGGACTTAAATATACTCCTGTTTGACAGGTGAAATGTTAACTTAAGCAGCGATGTACTAACGAACAGGTGGGGCGTTAATTATTACAGGGTGATGATGCTATTATGCTCCGGTAAGGAGTGTGGTGTCACTTGTGATTTGGAGACCTGTGCCTTTCTGTGTCTTGGTCTCACTATGAGGTCCTCGTTAGACGGAGGAATTAATGATGCGAAGTGACTTAAATGTTAATTGGTCTGCTTAGTCATTATTTCACACCATCTTCCATCTCTGGTGATTTAGTTGGCTGCATTGCATATTTATAGAGAGATCCTGTCTAGCCGATCAAATGTGATGCTCATGTGCGTCTGATATTGGACGTGTTTTCAGCTGGGTGACATTATAGGCTAAATCAAACCCGTTATTGAACCCACATGAACCAAGACTTCGAGATCTCAGAGGGCAATTATTCAGACTTGGCCATCTCAATGGGTGGCCATTAACATTTACAAGGGAGAGGTGGGCATGTCAGTGCTATGGAGAACATGCTGGGCACATAAATGAGGCCTGTTTCATCCTTGGCTTAATATGCGTGAAGTAAGTAATTATGTATATTATGCACTTCAGGCAACATTCTATGCATGAAAGTTGAATTAATTAATTAAACAAAATGTTTTTGCTGTTACTGTTTTATGTCATATACAGGTG
>JAHKKF010489472.1:0-11559 GCA_019740295.1 Labeo calbasu | reverse complement strand
TTTTCTCCTACAACTTCAGAATCGTCCGACATCGTTGTACCTTTTTGTTTGTAAACAGTGTTTAACTTACTTGCACTTTCTTAGTCTTTGGGCATTCGACGTGATTCAATAGTACGTAGCATCGTGAACGCGCATCCCAGAGCCTGTACTACACGAGCTTTTGTGCTTAAAAAGTATACACATTTTTATTTTCCCAAAAAAATGACTGATCGTTTCGCTAGATAAGACCCTTCTTCCTTGGCTTGGATCGTTTAGAGCCCTTTGAAGCTGCATTTAAACTCCATTTTGGAAGTTAAAAATCGGGGAACCAATGAAGTCCATTATATGGAGAAAAATCCTGAAATGTTTTCCTCAAAAAACTATTTCTTCACGACTGAAGACAGAAAGACATGAACATCTTGGATGACAAGGGGGTGAGTAAATTATTTGTGAATTGCTGTTCTGGTTGCTAAATTATTAGTGTTTTAAAAGATTTTAAAGTTTGTAACTGAGTGTTAGATGACAGCAAAGGCAAATTGAACAACCTATTAAAAATCATTTTCATTAACTGAAATAAAGCTGAAATAGAATGTAATTATAATATTTAGAATTAGACATGTTGTTTTGGCAAATAACTCAAATAAAAAAATGTTGAAATACAAAAATGTCTAAAAAACTTTAAAATTACTGTAAATATCTAAAAATAATAATAATAAAAACCAACAAAAATATAATAATAAATACTGAAATATAGAAATAATACTAAAATAAAACTAGGCAAAGATAGTCTACATGTAAAAAAAATAGAGCATTCACAATTAAATATCCAATATCAACCAATACCAAAACTCTAATATTGACCAATCACCAACCACCAATATACTGCAATAAATTTAGGTTGAAATACAACAATTTCTAAAACTAAAACTTAATAAAAATTAATATAAATATTTTTTAAATAAATATAAAAAGCCATACAATGTAATATAAATTGAATTAAAACTAAAAATATTAATAAATACTAAAATATATAAAAAATACTAAAATAGCATTGGATAATCTATATGAAAAAATACAGGATTCACAATTAAATATCCAATATCAACTACTACCAACAAGTACAAAAAAAAAAAAAACCCTAATATTGCCCAGTAACCAATATGGCACCAGTATAGTGCAATAAATTTAAGTTAAAATACAACAATTTCTAAACTAAAACTTAATAAAAATAAAATAAATATTTTAAAAATAATAATAAAACATAATAATAATATAATCTAATTTGAGTTAAAATATATATTTTTTAAATATGAATAAATGCTGAAATATTTATATAATGCTAAAACAGTAATTAATACTTAAATTAGAATTAAATTACTTAAAAAAACAAATAAATAAATATCCAATACCAACCAATACCAACAAGTTAAAAAAAAAAATAATAATAATATTGACCAATAAACTGATATGGCACCAATATACTACAATAAATTTAAGCTGACATAATAATAAAAATTAATATAAATATTAGAACAATAACAATACAAATTAAAAAAGTCATAAAAATGTAATCTAAATGAAATTAAAAACTAAAAAAAGTAATTAAAATACTTTAAATTAAAATAGAAGGGTGCAAGTGACATTTTGGATGAAATGGAGATATAAATACATCTAGTGAGAGCTCTTGATGAGCTCTTTTTACTGGCAAAAGTATTCTGTCATCCATGAGTGTACAGGTTTTTATTATAAATGACTGAAATCAGTACACAAAGTCATATGTTAAATTTGTGTTTTGGCCCTCCTGTAAAGTTGGTGAAATGTCACTCGATATGTACAATTAAATATCCAATATAAACCAACACCAACTAGTAAATAAACTGGCACCAATACAGTGCATCCCCAAACGTGTTCTTTTTGCTTTAAAACGTTCTTTGAGAGGAAAACAGTTTTTGCTCAGTCAGCAGAAGGTTTTTGGTCCTCCTTATGGCAGTCTTGGATCTGAGTCAATCAGGCACAAGGATCAAAACCATGACCTTCAAATCCAAAGGTGCTTAAACTTACCCGGCATGGTCTGCTAGGCTTTTAACTTCCCATAATACATCACCATTGACTACAGACAGGATAAACCTCTGACAAATCTTGGATCACATCCATACAACGCTGGCTGACAATTTTTTATCCCAGTAGAGAGGGACGATCTTGTGATTTATAAAGCTGATAGCGCTCTATCATCTATTGTGACCAATTACCTTATTACAGGAATCCCTCAGAGAGTTAAACATGGGCTTACAGGGACTTAACATGTCCTGAAAGCAACCTGACAGATTGGCCACCGGAGCCATTCACAACCAACCAACCAACGCAGTCATTGTGCCCTGAACATTTCTCTTTGAAAGTACTCCTCCACTGGTTTGATATTCTCTTTTTTCCATTTTTGTTCATAAACTTCAAATTCTGTCTGGCAGCGCTCTGTTGCTTTGTAGTGAATGTCGTTCCCATCAATATTTCAGTCTAAAGTGCTCAGATGCTTTCAGTGGAACGTATAAATGCTGACAGATCCACACTGAAGCCTTCGCCGGACTAAACAAATAACGATTACGTTATAATATCAAACACGAGAAAGTAGGGCTGCAACAACTACAAACTTGCAAAAATCAATAGAATCAACGAATCTGATGTTAATTAATCATGCCTGTCTGGAAAACATCAGACAGTTTATAGCAGTGAATAATGCATGGGTCATTCTAGAATTGTGGGTACATCTCATGTCCATGAAGTATATTTTAAATATATTTTTCTCAATATAAAGCCCCGATGCTTAATTTTATAGTTCACAATTATATTTTTTCCCAATCACACTACTATATGTTGAAAAAGCCATATCTGTTGTTCAAAAATTATGTTCATATCACATACAACCCTGGTATTCAGCTGTCCAGTTTTGTAAAGTTTCTCATTCTACTCTCCATTTAAGCATGGAAATTACCTCAAATATAAATTAATTTCATATTTTGCCTTCAGTTAGATTAGGTTGTCAATATTTGGGTGTGCGTTTCAAAAATAATGTGTTTACTGTGAAATAACTTATTTTATTTGTGTCCGAAAAACCACTGTCAACTAAGTTACCCACTAGAAAACCCCTCAAAAAGGAATGGTTTCTCCCATTCTCGCACAATTTGCACAGTATGGTGATATTTCCTCTAGAAGCACATGGATGAAACACTAGAAGTTCTGTTCTCTCTCTTTTCCCTAATATTGGTAACTACCAAACTTGTGTCAAGAGTAGATTAATTAATTGTCAACAGTGTTACACAAGTATTATTGCTGCATATTTTAACAAGACAATTTAACTAAAACTTATGTTTTGTTCATGAAAATATATTTCTAAACATACCATATGCTCAGTAGTTCAAGGTTTCCATGTTGAGAATAAGTATAAAACACTAAAAGTGTCAACTAAGTTACGTGTCAACTGTGTTACCCAATAAAGTTTCTCATTCTACTCTGCATTTAAGCAAGAAAATTACCTCAAATATAAATTAATTTCATAGTTTTGCCTTCAGTTAGATTAGGTTATCAAGATATTTGGGTGTGTGCTTCAATAATAATGTGTTTATTGTGAAATAACTTATTTTATTTGTGTCCGAAAAACATTGTCAACCAAGTTACCCACTAGAAAACCCCTAAAAAAGGAATGGTTTCTCCCATTCTCGCATAATTTGCACAGTATGATGATATTTCCTTTAGAAGAACATAGATGAAACACTAGAAGTTATGTTCTCTTTCTTTCCCCTAATATTGGTTAAACTAGCAAACTTGTGTCAAGAGAGGGTTAACTTACTGTCTACAGTGTTACACAAGTATTATTGCTGCATATTTTTAAAACAATTTAACTAAAACTTATGTTTTGTTTATGAAAATATATTTCTAAATATACCTTATGCTCAGTAGCTCTAGGCTTTCATGTTAAGTATAAGTCCAAAACACTAAAAGTGTGAACTAAGTTACGTGTCAACTGTGTTACCCAATAAAGGTACCCAATAAAGTTTCTCATTCTACTCTGCATTTAAGCAGGAAGATGACCTCAAATATAAATTAATTTCATAGTTTTGCCTTCAGTTAAATTAGGTAATCAAGACATTTGGGCGTGTGCTTCAAAAATAATGTGTTTATTGTGAAATAACTTGTTTTATTTGTGTCCAAAAAACTATTGTCAACTAAGTTACCCATTAGAAAACCCCTCAAAAAGGAATGGTTTGTCCCATTGTCGCATAATTTGCACAGTATGATGATATTTCCTTTAGAAGCACATGGATGAAACACTAAAAGTTATGTTCTCTGTCTTTCCCCTAATATTGGTTAAACTAGCAAACTTGTCTCAAGAGTAGATTAATTGACTGTCAACAGTGTTACACAAGTATTATTGCTGCACATTTTAACAAGACAATTTAACTAAAACGTTTTGTTTATGAAAATATATTTCTAAGCATACTATATGCTCAGTAGTTCAAGACTTCCATGTTGAGTATAGGCACAAAACACTAAAAATGTCAACTAAGTTACGTGTCAACTGTGTTACCCAGTAAAAGTAACATGGTGGACAGTAGCAAACATAGATGGTATTTTATGCACATATTTCTACAGATCACCTTTATTTATATAGCATTTCTAGCACAATTTGTCTTCTAAATTCTAAATGTACCCCTAATCATAGAATGACCCACATATCTTTGGCCCAAACACATCTGGGAAGCAAATTTACATTAGTTTACCACAGACTTTCCCTCTCTTTGAAATAATGGCTTTTACATGTTGACCACAAGGCTTTTCTTTCACTCCAAACTATTCAGGAACCTCATAGTTACAATGGCTCTGTCTGCAAACCTTGTGAGCTCACTAGCTGTCTACTTCCTCTGTAGGCAGCTGTGTACATATACATTAAGCTAACCTAAATGGAACATTAATGCCTGATTTGAGACGCTTTTCATAGTCGGCAACTTCGTTAACAGGCACTCTCGCAACTAACGCCCTTGCAGAGAGATAATGCACAAAGCTAATTCTCACATTAGCATGTAACTAGCAAAGTTACAAAATCAATACGCCAGTAAGTACATGAATATGCAGCGCACATGAAATATGTGATCCTTAAAAACTGGGACTGTTTCCTAAGCACTTCTGAGTATGAATAAACACATATGTTTCTCTCAGCTTCAACCGAACTTGTATATATTTAGCTTAGCTTAGCTTGGATAGGCTAAGCTAAAATGTAAACGTTCATTTTCTGTGGTGAAAATGAATGTGAAAATATACAGAAACAGACATTTGGAACTAAATTTAAATCATTGACACTTACTGTGCTTTATCCATTCAATGTAGACTCCAAATGACATACAATTTGCTACGTACAGTTTGAGACAAATAAGGGCATGTCTAAAAATGCTATTATGTAGGCAGCTCGCTATGTTTTAGGCCTGAGCCTGTATCTTCGTTTTAAACCTTGTGAACCCAGCTGCGCTCAGGTCTCCGTGTTCCTTCTGTAGCTTATCCTTAAGACACATGGAATAAAAGGCCAAGTCAGGCAACAAGGAGTCTCACAGTAATACAGTCTCATTACCCTCTTAAGATTTTTCTTGGGACACGGACAAAGTCTCATAGATTTCATTAGATGCATGAAACCCAGTAATTGATCAACTCATGATCTCTGTGACAGACAGATGGACTGATCAGACCAGGATAAACAATGACCCAGAAGGGTAGCAGAATTATTTGAACTAAGACTTGGTAATACCACAAAAGAGGATTTAGTAAGTAGTGAGGGGGTCTCCATCCACAAAACCAGCTCAGACCCCAGTTCAATCTTCACACTGTACCTCCACTCATACACACTGAAATATTGTACCATTTAAAGTTTCCTATTTTAATATATTAATAATGTAATTTATTCCTGTGATGGCAAAGCTGAATTTTCAGCATCATCTACTCCAGTCTCCAGTGTCACATGATCCTTCAGAAATCATTCTAATACACTTTGAGGAAACTGTAATAAATTTTTTCAGGATTCTTTGATAAATAGAAGTCTTTTGTAATATTATAAATGTCTTAACAGTAACCTTTGATCAATTTAAGGCATCTGAGCAGAATTAAGGTATTAAAGGAGACATCGGATGTCCATTTTCCTCAAGTTGGTAAGATTATTTAGGGCAGAGCTATTTAATTAGCTGTATTTGAGGGCCGGAATATTGAATTGAAAATTTAAAGGGGGCCAAGGGGTGGGGGCCATCCCAATCTCTTTCTAGGGGGTCAATAAAATTAGGAATTAAAGGAGAAGTCCACTTCCAAAACAAAGATTCACATATAATGTACTCACCCCCTTGGCATCCAAGATGTTTATGTCTTTCTTTCTTCAGTCGTAAAGAATTTATGTTTTTTGAGGAAAACATTTCAGGATTTTTCTCCATATAATGGACTGGTATGATACCTCGATTTTGAACTTCCAAAAGGAAACTGTAGTTTAAATGCAGGTTCAGACGATCCCAAATGTGGTTGTAAACGATCCCAGCCGAGGAAGAAGGGTCTTATAGTAAGACAAGACAAGCGTTTGGCATTAAAAAGTATATAAATTGTATTATTTTTATTAAAATAACCGATCGTTACGCTAGATAAGACCCTTTTTTCTCGGCTGGGATCGTTTACAACCACATTTGGGATTGTATGAAGCCGCATTTAAGCTGCATTTTGTTAAGTTCAAAATCAGGACTCCATTATATGGAGAAAAATGCTGAAAAAACATAATTTTATAATTCTACTTTAAATTGAAACACATATTTAGCATTAAAATGAACTAATATTACCAACACCAACATGTATAAAAGGTTTAAAAAAAAAAAAAAAACTGAAAAAAAACCAATTAATCACACATTTATCTGTAATTAATTATTAATGATCGCATATTAATATATTTATATTGTCATAATTTCACAATGAATCTCCCAATTAATGTAGAAACAACATAAAGATTGTATATTTTAAATATGTATCATCTTTTAACAAAGTTCTTACAAAGTATCAGTGATACTAATCCTGCTACTGGTGTCTCTATTAAATGCATTGTTTCCCTCAATTATAGGTATAATATGTATGATTTTTTTATTAAAATATCCCAAAACCTCTAGAACAGTGTTATATTTTGTTGACTTTGTACTTACATTATCCCAAATGTTTAGAAGAACGTTAAATCCAGACAAATAAGCAATTTTAACTAATGTAATGGACCGTGTCATTGCATCTCCTGCCAATGATGTCATACACCCTTGATTGTCCAGTTTTATTTTGTAGAAAACATGGAAACCCCAAATACACTTTAATATGTTATGCATTTTATTAGACAGGTAATACACAGAGTAGCTTTACAACAGAACTTTCAACACACTCAAATGCATCTAGTATGATAAAACAGTGCTGTTTTTTCTTACATACGCATGATCGGAAGATGTGGAAGTAGTCGACTGTAGCATAATGAAAGCTCTGCTGCTTTCGAGCTATGTATTGTGCTCATCCTTCATTAGCAATCGCTCCAGTGACTTCGTTTTGCTTCCACGACTTTCAGCCCCACCCTGCTTTATACTACAGTGACCTTAATAAGTCTTTTTAATACATTAGCTCATCCATGGACATGCTTTCCGCCCGAGTCCCAACGGACTGCCTCGGCTGTGAGGATGAAGACAACAACTCCCATGATTCCGCATTCAATCGCAGTGCCATCAAACTATGCCTTTGGTTCTTTGTTTGTTTTGAATATGCGCCCTTTAGCAACAAAAACCTACATATTGTGCCTTTAAAACAATCTTCATATAAACTATAAAATGTATGTGTATAAACTGTATAGATTAATCTTTATTCAAGCTACAAAAGTTAATCAGCGACTGGAGCAGTCGGGTGATTTCTCCTTTTCTTTTGTTCTTTGATTTACATCAAAGACATGCAGCAGGTTTCACTTTAAAAGAAGTGCTGTCTCTTTAAAACCTGACACACATGACGCGAATCTGACACATACAGTGGCATGCGAAAGTTTGGGAACCTCTTGCAGAATCTGTGAAAATGAGAATAATTTTAACAAAACAAGAGAGATCAATGCATGTTATTTTGTATTAAGTACTGCCCTGAGTAAGATATTTTACATACTGCAGAACCTGGATGATTTTTCTGAAGAGCAGTACTCAGTTTAACTGTTCAGAACAAACAAGGGATTCATGAACAACCATCACAAAACAAACAAAAATAAAAACAGTCGTAGATTATTCAGGTAACCACACACAGTATTAAAAACCAAGGGCTCCCAAACTTTTGAAAGGGGTTATTTCAATAATTTTAGCTATTTTTTTGTCTTGTGGACTATGTGTAAACATCTGTTATGTAAAAAATAACATGCCTTTTAATATGATATCTCTTATTTTGTTAAAATTGTATTTCATACGATAACAGTCTTCATCAACTGTTTGCACTTTGCGCTGTTTCTCACCAGACGTTGTGACCAAAAACACTGCCTTTATACTACACTGAAACTAGAGTTGTGGATATCTCATAATTACTTTGTCAGCGCTGTTGCGGTCTCCGGCAGATTGTTGTTGTTGCGCCTCTTCTTTTTTTTTTCAGCTTGTCTGGGCAAGTGTTGCCACCTTGTGGACAAACTAATAAGTGCAAACACAATTCAAGGCTTATGTGCGACCTGCGCGTACTTCTCCCTCAGGGTGGACTGGGCCTGCGGACCCCCAATTAAATAGCCCTGCTTTAGGATCTTCATGAAATGTCTGCAATGTACTTTAGTTAAAATTCCTCAATGGTCATGTAAAACAACACCCCTTTTATCTTGTGAAAAACAGCTCTGTTCACAGCGACCGGTTTCGGTGCATGTCTCTTTAAATGCTAATGAGCTACTGCTCACTCCACCCCTCTATTCCATTTTCTCTTTCCGTTTTTTGTGTATGACGTCATACTGCTCAAAAAATCAAAACAGCTTGATAAGCAGCGCTGTCTCTTTAAAACCTGACACACATGACGCAGATCTGACACATATCCGATTTCTCACAACTCTTTACAGTCTTTTAGGACTTTATTACTCATTTCAGACTGTTTACGAGGTAACTCACTAAAACAGCATACAACTGGCTGAGGGTGGAAATATGCAAATACTGGACAGTCTGTCAGTGGTTGTGGGTGGAGCCTTTGCAATATGATGTCATACTGCTCAAAAAATCAAAACGGCTTGATAATTTCAGACTTAATAAAAAGGAGTGAATGGATTTTTTCCACATCCATATGCAAAGACTATGAAAAAGTGAATTTTGCATCCCATGTCTCCTTTAAGTCATCATATTAAGCCAATCCTGTATTAACAGTAGCAATTCCTCGCCACTGAGGCCTCGCTTGAGATAAACTATTGTGTTTTTATGTAAGTCTGGGGATGAAAGTGATCTTTTTTCTTTAAAATGACATTTCAGTACGTTGTAAATGTGAAATTATCTTCTTTAGTCGGAGTTAGCGACTAATAGCTGTCTGAGTGACAAGGAGAAAGCGTATATCAAGGTCAGTTTCAGAACATGCCAACTGTTCAGGCTGGTTTGCAGCCCAGATTGAAAGAAAATGCCATTTGAAACTGACTCATGTAAATGCGAATAAACAAAACATGAAATAATGATAGTCACGGAAAATGAGATTGTTTTTGACTTCCACATTTTGAAAGCTCGCTATAATCCGCATTATCCTACAGGACGTTGAGAGTATACATAACCGTGTGCGAATCAAAACAGAATTAATCTCTGACAAAAACGTAAACTGTTTTTCTTGAATTGGGAAAGTTAGGAAATGTATCAAAGTGGGAACATTACATGAAATCCTTTGGGGTTCACCAGATAAATTCATTGTGCCGAGGATAATAGGATACAACTTTTCAGAGTTTCATTATCTACATGACTATAATGCTTGTCAGAGAAATAGCTTTTTTGCCATTTATTGGTTTGGAGGTCTATTTGAGCCCCTTGGTCCTTGCTGATCCAGCTCCGCTTTATCATAACGTCAAACAAATAAGGAAGGCAATATTCCAGCAGTCACTGAATTTAGACAAATAGCCTACTACGATGCCAATTCCTGTGTGGAAAAATAGCACCTGCAGCTCTGAGCGTGTAGGAGGAGACTTACAAAGACAAACAGGAAGGACAGAGGAAGAGCAGTCAGATGGCAAAAGTTTACCTTTGCTCATCAAGCGTCCCCAGCACACAGATACTGCATCCTCGTATTGTTTACGTGACATTTGCGATGACCCTCAGGCGCTGAAAATGCATTATAAGGTCGGTTAAACAGAGGTTATGGTGTTGTGACCATGATGGGGCGCTGGGAACGACTATGTCACTCTTCGTCAGGTCCAAGACCAAGACCCTTGACTTTAAGCTCATTAAGAGTTGAACGCATCATGGACCGGATCAGGACGTAGGTCTTTGAGGGCACAGCAGGAGTGAAGGCCCAGGAGAGTAACAGCGCTGTCTACAGGCACACACTAAATAAACTGTGTGGACATATAATTGGCATCGACCCACAAGTGGCTTGTGCCGCTTGGTGTAACACTCTAAAAGGTTGATAACAGTTTGCTCCACATCTCTCTCTCCTTTACTTTTTCTCATTGTCTCTCACCCCATCCTGAATCGCGCCTTGTCCGACAGTTGGCACAGTTTCACCTTTCCTCATTTCTGAATTTCCCATGTGGGCTTTTTACTATGCCTGATAATTATTTTTCTTTCATTCTTCAAAACTGTTTCTTTTACTGTACAAACAGAATTGGAACGCATCCCTCCCTCCTTAAATGTTCTGCACAACAATTATTTTCCTCGACCACTGTTTCTGCTTGGCAGATGGGTCGGTTATAGAGTGGATGGGGCAGTGTAGGTGCCAAGAAAACAAGAAGCGCGTGTAAGTATGTCTGAGGGGGCTGCTGGGTAACATCATCTGTTCTCGTTCTCTCAAGCACACCCGTTTGGACTCTCGCGGAGATGAATATGAATAAGAGATTACAGAAAATACACTGTTTAAAAACAGCAAAAGCAGAGTGTAAAAATGCTTAAATGAAAAGTTTCTTCACCCTATAGAATGAAAACTGATACTAAATAGTAAAATCATTTTACTATAACATTTCCCTTTCTTAGAAGACAATTCATTACCTTAAAATTAGATAACAATTATACAAATCATTCACTGTAAAATTATCTTATCCACCTTTTTCTTCAACAGGGAAGTAAGCCTGTGGGCGAGACTTCCAGTTCATTAGCCGCTATAGGGAAAATAACAAGAAGAAAAACAACATGCAGTAAACGGTAAAACTGTTTGCACAAACCAGAGTGTTCATAATTAAGACAATACATTAAAATGATATGGTAAGATGCACCAATTTGCAATATCAACCAACAAAATGAGCTGTTTTGTACAGCTAAAAATAGCTGGATGTTACCCGTGTACACATTTCCCTTATATCAAATCAAATCTGTGGTTTAAAAATGCAGATAATTATGAAATATAACGCATATTAAAAACTAC
>JAHKKF010489468.1:0-20808 GCA_019740295.1 Labeo calbasu | reverse complement strand
CTAATATTGGTTAAACTAGCAAACCTGTGTCAAGAGTGGATTAATTGACTGTCAACAGTGTTACACAAGTATTATTGCTGCAAATTTTAACAAGACAACTCAACTAAAACTTATGTTTTGTTTATGAAACTATATTTATATACATATCATGTGCTCAGTAGTTCTAGGCTTCCATGTTGAATATATAGGAATATATAAAGGTAACAGGGTGGACAGTAGCAAACATAAATGGTATTTTATGCACATATTCCTACAGATCAACTTTATTTATATAGCACTTTATACAATATAGATTGTTTCAAAGCAGCTATGTAAGGTCACGCATGCAACTTATCCACGCTCAGTGAATGAGAGCCAATATATTATGATCTAAACCAGCTAATTAAATCGTTTATATTAATATATTTGTATACAGCTTACCTTTGCTGATATCCTGGTACTCCAACCACAGCTGGCGTTGGACTTGCTTGTTGGGATACCATATGGTACAGGATTCCTCAAAGCCATACACTGCCTCTTGGATAAAATGGTTGCCAAACTCTTTTAAAATTGATACAAAGTCGCTGCGCAGGGTAGCTCCATCCAGTGAATGAATCGCTGAACTGAAGGCTGAAGAGGAAAGGTAAAAAAAAAAAAAGAGTTGTTTAGTTGTGTGAGAGGTTTTAGAGCATCACATCAAACTTTAAATTCCATTTTACTTCGAACTTTAAATTCATCTTAATTTGAAAGCAGAAGCTGCATTATAGATCAAGCGGAAGAGAAAAATTCAAACGATGTTGAGCTGTGAAAATTGCAAAGCTTTATTGTTACATGCTTATTTTCAGTGAAGCTACAATACGCATGAAGGTTTCAAAACTTTATTGTCAAAGATTTATTGTCAGAGCTTTATTACTATATTTATTGTCCATTTTCAATACTGCACTGGACAAGACAAAGCAGAGAATGTGGAAAGAGAAAAAGTGAAAACATGGTCTGTCAGTGCTTTGTGTGAAATGTTATCTGGGGACACAAAGGAAGAATAAACAACAAGGCCTTGCAGAGGTATTGAGTGCTTTTGTGTAGGCTGATATCTGATCCTTTATGAACTTTTATTGTTTTTTGTTTGTTTGTTTGTTCGACACAGAATATCCATCATAAAAATTAAAGGTAAGCTTTTAGTCATAGAATTTACATTTCCCTGCAGTACTTTAGAATATAAAGTACTTGTTTGCATGTACATTCAGTTTGCAAAAGTACTGAAGACCTCTGATACTTCTGTCAGACAGCCGAACTCAATTGGTTTGCATGTTAACAAAACATTGTTTATTTAATAAAAACATTTCATGTGGGTATGTGCTCAGAGGAATGGTCTTATATTTTATAATCTGCACAAACTGGAAAAAAACTGCATTATTCCACTTTCTCTCATGACCTTCACACTCACATTTGCAAACTGACCTCAAGTTAGAAGATTCAGAAACAGTAGGGGGAGAAAGTCGTAAAAATCAGAATTGAAAATGTAAAAACTCAACTTCTCAGTCATATGAAAAATGAATCTTTTAATGGTAATGGAACGAGAAGAGAGGGAACTGGTGCAAGCAATATGAGACAAGGAAATCAAATTTTAAAGGCCTTTTAGGCCATTCATTAATAGGGAGTGTCTTATAGAACTGCATTTGGGTTCTGACATATGCTCATTAGATATACAGTGTATATGAATGCACTCACAGTCCAAATACGTGGCCAAAAACCCCCTAAAGTGAAAAAAATAATGCTCTGATTCTTTGAATGTTGTCTTTTGTCTTCCTTGAAGCTGAAATGTGTCATTTCTGCACCACTACCTTCACTGGAACAAAAAAAATGAAACAGGTCCACTAATCTGCTATTGGTTGGCCAAACAGATAACCCCGCCCACAAACTCACACCACTGGTTGAGTTAATGTTGCTGTGTTAGGATGCAGAGCAATGTTTTGAAAGCACTGCAGTGAAAGGAATCAACCTACAGATGGCTTACTTAAAGCGTGTCTTTATATTAAGCTGGGGTAGTACAAAAAAGTATAAACTTTATCTTGAAATCCCCTGGTTTTAAACACTCGCCATATGGGATCAACAGAGCACTGAGAACCGCCTCCTTCACATCAGGCAGCCATATTTGTTGGCACTGAGTTTTTGCTTCACTACCCACCCAAAACAAGTTATCTGTCACAGTGAGGGCTCCTCAGTGAGATCGCTCCAGTCCAAAGTGGGTAATGCTAGTCTGAAACATCGCCCAGACCACTGAATGTACTGTACTCCTGGTGATACATGTTTGCTGTAAATATTTGATCGATACATACGTCCATACGAATGGAAGAAAATAGGGTGTTTTACCTTGGGAGAGGGCCCACTGATTGAGCTTCACGTGGTACATAATGGACCGCAGCTTCCAGTGCTGAACCAAGGGGTAACCGGTAACCTCACTGTAGTTTACCATACCTAAAACATACAGAGGATGAAAAACAGTCATATCTGAAGAAAAACAAAGCAAACCAAAGAAGTAGCAAGTAACAGAATTAAGCATTAAATATTTAAGTAGAAAGACTGAAATTGTATTTTCAATTCCTGGAAGAGAGCAACTGTAAACTTTATATTACTTTACTTTTTTTCTGTACTTTTAAAAGTGCGTTAGCATATACAGTCAAAAGTTTCACACAAATTCTTTGGTTTTTCAGCAATGACTGTATGATTTTGAGATCCATCTTTTCACACTGAGGACAACTTAGAGACTCGTATGCAACTATTACAGAAGATTCAAAAGCTCACTTATGCTTCAGAGGTAAAAACAATGCATTAAGAGCCAAGTGTGTAAACTTTTGAACAGAATGAGGATGTGTACATTTTTCTTATTTTGCCTAAATATCTTCTTTTTCTTTTTTTTTTTTCTTTTTTTTAGTACTGCTCTTCAGAAGCTACGGAAAATACTTACATGTTCCCCAGAAGACAAAATAAGTTAAATTTACCCCTGATCTTCAAATTGAAAAATTTTTAATGCATCATTTTTCCTTCTGAAGCATCTGTGAGCGTTTGAACCTTCTGTAATAGTTGCATATGAGTCCCTCAGTTGTCCTCAGTGTGAAAAGATGGATCTCAAAATCATACAGTCATTGTCGGAAAGGGTTCAAATACACAAAAATGCTGAAAAAACAAAAACAGCTGTGGATCATTCAGGTACCAACACAGTATTAAGAATCAAGTGTATGTAAACTTTTGAAAATTTTTCTAAATTCAACTGCTATTTTATCTAGTAGAATATATGTACTGTAAATATCTTTTATGTGAAATATCTCATTCAGGTCAGCACTAAATAAATGATCTCTCTTATTTTGGCAAAATAATTACAATTTTGCAGCTAAAAGCCACCAACCTTGAATTATGATTACTCTGGGTCCTTAAAAATAAATGTAAGTTTATGAAACGGGTTCTGCTTTGTGCTGCGTTGACTATAAATGTGACTGTGAATCCCTTAATACACTGACAATCCCAGTATGAAATGATTTTTGGAATAGTGTTTGCTAATCCTAACCTTGCTCAATTGGGTACATTCTCTGCTCTTCATGAGCGCATGACTGCATCGCTGCGAAATGCACCCTGATCTGCTGTTGCTCGAAAATCACAGTATTTGGATTACACAGAATGAAATGAGGCACGAAAAACAAACAGCTTTTTCTGTCAATTCCAAAATGAGTCCTGAAAATGAAAGCACTGACTTGAAACTAAAATAATAATACAGGATTTCCGAAACATTTCTACACACTGAGAATAAATCACACTTGCTAATATCGGTGGGTTATCTTAAAGTACGAAAATGAAATTTATGTCAGAAGATAACAGAGTTTCCTAGAACATTTTCACCACAGAGGATTACCATAGTATTATTAATGGAAGACACAGAGTAGCTCAGCAGATTTGTGTGAATGGAATCCACTGCAGCATTTTTCATTTATCATTCCAACTCTCTTTAACATATGAGCTATCGCTTTTTTACCCGTGGTTACCCCGTGAGCTAAAATCTCACATATCGCCATATGTTGAGCGGGCGGTGTAATCAATCATCTCGTCTCCTACAGCAACTGTCAGCCGTGCCATGCCATCTAGGGAATACACAGCCATGTTTCAATTTAACCCCACCTTAATATATAGCACATCTGGCTGATCTCACAAATTCAAAACATTTCCGGTCTGCAACATGCTGGCTGGGCATTATAGCACACTGCTTCCTAAACTTGATCTGACACGTCTTTAAAACTAAACCCATTCTGTTCTGTCTGTAAAAAATTAATTCCTCTTGACATTATCATGGATTTACTTCACTGAATCATTTTAGACCGGCACTAACACACCATTGATGGATTTGCAGAAATAATGAATTCATAATATCTGTAAGCTGTTGATAGGAGGAATCCCATTATAAACAGAGCACAGGTGTTAGAGACAAAAGCACTACATCATCAGCTCGAAGCCTTTTGTCTTAATGAGCGGGACATTCTCAGACTCTTAATGAGAAAGTCAGACTCTGAGTGTGTTTACAAGTACATGCTGACACGCTCAATAACCTGACAATGCGTAAGGTCATGTAAACATCTTAAACTGTTCTTTTATCAAAGTCTTACATTTAAAGCAAACCCTGAAACCCTTTTTCAGGCATGGTTTAAAAAAGTGAAATGTTAAAGAATTAGTTCACTCCAGAATTAAAATTTCCTGATCATTTAATTAACCCTATGTCATTCAAGATGTTCAGTCTGAAGATTTTCTTCAGTTAAACAGAAATGAAGGTTTTTTAGGATTTTTCTCTTTTTAGTGGACTTCGATGTGGATCAGCGGGTTGAAGGTCCAAATTTCAGTTTCAATGCAGCTTCAAAGGGGTCTACACAATCCCAGCCAATGATTAATAGTGAAACTTTTTAGTGATAGTTGTTCATGAGTCCCTTGTTTGTCCTGAACAGTTAAGTTCTTCAGAAAAATCCTTCATCCCCCACAAATTATTTGGTTTTTCAAACCCTTTCCAACAATAACTGTATGATTTTAAGATACTGAGGACAACTGAGGGACTCATATGCAACTATTACAGAAGCTTCAAATGCTCACTGATGCTTCAGAAGGAAACACAATGCATTAAACTGGGGGGTGAAAATTTTTGAACAGAATGAAGATGTGTACATTTTTCTTATTTTGCCAAAATATCATATTTTTGTCATTTAGTACTGCCCTTCAAAAGCTACAGATGATAGTTACATGTTTCCCAGAAGACAAGATCAAATTAATGTTAAATTTACCCTGATCTTCAAATTTCAAAAGTTTTCACCCCCTCGCTCTTAATACATTGTTTTTCCTTCTGGAGCATCAGTGATTATATGTAAACGTCTTTTATGTGAAATATCTTACTCAGGTCAGTACTAAATCAAAAATATCATTCGTTTTGGATGATCTCTCTTATTTTGATAAAATATGTAACATTTTGCAGATTCTACAAGGTGAATGTAAACTTTTGACTTCAACTGTAGGTCAAAGTACTGACCCAGTGTTTACAAAGCAAATGTGCAAAGAAAGTCAATGACATTAACAAAAAAAAGTAAAACAACAATTTACGAAGTTGGAGAAGAAAATGAAATAGAGTTTTTTCGCCCTACCCTTATCTTTTTGAACTGGAGTACACAGATGAAGAACTAACCTTTCAAACTTCATTACACAATCCGTGAAGTCATAGACGTGCATGGCAGAGCTAGTACAAGATGAGCATTTGCCATTTAAAAGTATATACATTTTTATTTTTTTTTAGAAAATGGCCGATCGTTTGCTAGATAAGACCTTTATTCCTCAGCTGGGATCATGTAGAGCTCTTTGAAGCTGCATTAAAACTGCATTTTGGACTTTCAACCCGTTGATCCCCATTGAAGTCCACTATATGGAGAAATATCCTGCAATGTTTACCTCAAAAACAAGCAAAAATGCATTAAATTGATCAAATGTGATAATGTTATTAACAATGTATAACAATGATTTGAGTTTTCAAGCTTCTTTTTTTCATAATTATTAGCATTTTGTAGAACAAAGAGCCCAATTCGTTTGAAGCATAACTCCTCCAAATCCGCACGCTCCCGCGCTCTCTGGGGCAGACGGCTTTCTGACACGGAGCACAAATGTGATGAATAAGCTTCTAAATGCGCTGCTCTTGCACTATCCTCACCTTGTGCAGTTCCCACTTAAAACCATCTAAAAGAGAAGCCGCGCTTGCCCCTGTAGAGTGCGGCAGTGTCAGTGCGGTGCACGTCAGAGTTGGATAAATAATAACAAGCGTCGAGCGCATAGCCCCTTTTTCTTTTTACTCTACTAAAACCCTCGGCTTCAGAGGGCCATGTCTCCTTTTTACCCCATGGGCGCCTTGCTCTCATTGTCTGACAGAATGATTAATATGACTGAACTTCACATCACAAACACAAGTTCAGAGGCTGCAGTCATCTTTGCCATTCTGCCGCGTGCCTTTGGGTGGTGGCATCATTAGCGGGGAATGATCATGCATGCAGGCAGACAATCAAGGCCCACGCTACCATTTGAATATGAAAGTGAGCACAAAAAAACGATGCCTTAAATAAACACACACCCATATCTGTTTACAAGCTGAACAAATGTACACACACATATGCACACTGTCAGATATAAATCAAAGTGACAAGACAAGAGAAAATCTTAATATCAAATTGCTTGCTCTCTACGCCCTGAACAGTGGGGCGACAGCCCATAACTCATGAAGGTGTGGGCAAATCTGCCTGTTTAAAATCTCTTTGCTGGGAGATTCACAGTGACAACCACTGGTAGCAGACATCGTATGGCTCATGAAACCCTATTAACAGCTGCACCCTGAGTTCACTCTTGGATGAGCGAAGGAACGGATGACTACAGCGGAAAAGATCAGAACACTGGGACATACCTCAAATCGCAACAGGCTTATCTAATAGAGTGCTAATGGTAAAGCTGTGAAGTTGACTCCAACTCAGCACACTGATAAGAGTATAATGTAAAAAAAGGCCTTTAAAATCTTATGTGGTAACATTAAAGGGATAGTTTACTCAAAGATAAAAATTCTCACATTAATAATTACTCGCCCTCATGTCGTTCCAAACCCGTAAGACCTTTGTTCATCTTCAGAACGTCTTCAGAATTTTTAAAGAAATATACAAGATTTCTGACCCTGCATAGACAGCAACGCAACCACCACGTTCAATTAAGACCCAGAAAGGTAGTAAGGACATCGTTAAAATAGTCCATGTGACATCAGTGGTTCAACCTTAATGTTATGAAGCTACAAGCATACTGTTTTGTGCGGTAAGCAAAAAACAACTTTATTCAACAATTTCTTCTCTTCCGTGCCAGTCTTCTACACACGTTCACAAAATGTCACATGGACTATTTAATCGATGTCCTTCCTTTCTGGGCCTTGAACGTGGTTGCGTTTCTGTCTATTAAAGGGTCAGAAACCTCTTGGATGCCATCAAAAATATCTTAATTTAAGTTCCAAAGATGAAAGAAGGCCTAATGGGTTTGGAATGACATGAGGGTGAGTAATTAATGACAGAATTTTCATTTTTGGGTGCCCTATCTCTTAAAAATGAATGATAACAATTTACAATTTATTTTAAGGATCTATTCTCACTATTAACAAGTACACCATTAACTAAAACACTACACTATTACAGTTCCATGAATAAATTTCAATTAAGCAAATTACTGTTTTACTATATATATATATATATATATATATATATATACACAACGGTACACTGTGACCCCGTGGTGCTTCAGATTATATCCCTTTAAACGGACAGTTCACCCAAAAATTTAAATTCTGTCATTAATTACTCACCTTCATGTTGTTCCAAACTTGTAAGAACTTCATTCATCTTTGGAACACAAATTAAGATATTTTTGATGAAATCCAAGTGCTTTCTGACCAGAGATGGCAAAAGTACACACATCCTTCACTCAAACAGAAATACAGATACTTATGTTTGAAAATACTCCGGTAAAAGTAGAAGTACTCAAGTTAAAGTAAAGAAGTATGGGCCCAGACATGTGCTTAAGTAAAAAGGACCCATTACTACTACTGCATGGCCATCACATTTAAAAAAAGGTTTAAAATCTCAGGCTGAGGCCGTGCAAAATAATTAAAGGCACCTTCAGTTTTTTTACGCCTTTTACGCTTGGGGTTTTGTGCGTTGGTGCGCACACTCACATTGGCGTCCTTTGTTTAGTCACGAGGCGTTAAACATGAGGGTGAGTAATTCCTGAAAGAAATTTAATTTTTGGCTGAACTATCCTTTTAAGAAATGACTGTTAACTTGTGTCAAATTCTGGCAACAATTTACTCAGCAGTTTAATGTACATTTAGCCTTCTGTGAAGGTCTTATAGGTTTAGAAGGACAATGAGTAATTAATAACAATTTTTTTATTTTTGAGTGAACTATTTTCAGCAACAGTTTAAACTGCATTTTTTTTGTAAATTTAAACTAAAAGCAGTTAATTGCTTATTTGTCTCTGAACATCATGCTGGGATAGGAGAATGTATCTTCACATCAAACTCGTATACTTTACCTTTAACACCTTCTTTGTGTAAGCAAATGTAAGAATTAAAAATCCTATTCATCATCAAGTAAAGCAACTCATTAAACCAGTCATCTGAGAAGCTGACAGAACTTTTAGAACTTTCTTTCAAATTAAAAAGACACTAGGATATCACATTTTCAGCAGCACAAGCAAACGTGAAATGAAATGACAGTTTGCCGGCTGCGTTCTTGTGTGCTGTCAATGACGCAGAGAAGTGTAAATATGTGAAAACACAATGTTTCTGGTTATTAAAACTCCTTAGTGACATTTAAGAGACATATTTTGTCTGGCTGACATTTACCGCCCTTCAAATTAGCATACGTGAAGGACGCATACATCTGAGTGCATTCTGTAATTGAGTCAAAAAGTCATGCAAACACATTAACAGAAGTAAACAATTTGGCCAACAGGACACTATCCGTCAAGAGGATCTATCTGTTCCAAATATAGACGCTCGAGGAGGAACGGACACTTCTTAAAAGATCAAGGTGACACACTTTCCCTCTCAGCCATACTGAGGGACGTCTCTATCAGAATCTCCAGACATCAGAGCAGATAGCTACCTCTGTGCTTTACTGGTCACTGGGCCATATGCTGCCATTTTAATTGAGAGGGACTTTGGGAGAGGGACTGTGTGCTCCAGAATGAATCACTGCCACTCAGACTGATGTCAGTGATCAACAAGGGTTCTCCAAACCAGCAAGACCACAGGGAGAACCGATGTTGACACCACCACTGCTGTCTGTATCCTTAACTAGACACGAACCTATGCACGCAAGTTCCTTCCTTCATTCAACTTCCAGATCCCCGCAGATGACAAATTTGGGGTGTTTGCATCGGCCACAGGCATCCGAAGGGCCACCCGTGAAGGATCCAGGGCCCATGCTGTGGCACCCACTGTATTAATTATCACATCTAATGTTGTCGGCTAATTAATTGACGTTTACAGCAGGAAATGGCTCCAGCAATTCTATGCAATTAATCAGTGTCAAAGAATAAATTAAACCCCAAATGTGATTACCATTGAGGACTGCGCCCAAAATTGAATTTTAATGGGGCTTCTTTTTCCCCCTTTCTCTCTGTGTATGCCACATCAAGTTCTGTTTTCATCCGAATTTACTGTATGTATGAGTGGATACAGTAAAACACACATATGAAATATTTATAAAATGTCTGTATATGCTTAATTCCATCCACAAAAATCGCAAAAAGATTATTAATTAGGAAATGCAATTAGCAGCAGAAAGGTTTAAGTTCCTACATTCTGTAGAATGTTCACGCACAACTGGATTCCAGTTTGCATAATTACAGAATAATTATCAGTGACGTTCGTGAACTGCTCAACTCGGTTTGTAACACAAGCCGGTGTAATATGAGGGACAAAAATGTCACATTGCCTTAGCAACTGTGCTGGGGGCATGCAAGGTAAAGAACATGTCAAAAGATTGTGAAGAATGCTTTTTCAATTGCAGCAGAACAGGCAAAGCTGTTTTTACCCTTCGATTCATTTCGAATTGAACTGAACAATTAGAGGAGGGTATAATTTTCTTGGCATTCGACAAGAGCGGCGTTACGGCAGACAGAAATTCCACATTTGTATATTAATAAGTGACAGATGCAGCAGACTAAATAAACAGCAAAACTCGCACAACATGCTGTCGCTGGAAAGCATAAACAATAAATAAACAGAGATGAAAAGGAAATGTGATGTATTCTGACATCACATATATCAATTAAACATGAACTTCACAAATCATCCACAGGCGTGAGACATCTACTCGAAAACAGAGAAACGAACATCCAAAATGCAGGACTACTAGGCCAAAACTCTTTTTGAAAAAGTAATTTGTCTTCCCCTACACAAAACTAGTGTAAAAATATAACGAAAAAGTTGCATGTTATTTTGTTGAGATGTTGAAAGGACTAGAGAGAAATTCTGTAGTCTATAATGGCTTTGCAATGCTCAAAATGCATTAACACCACCTATTTTATGTCCTATATTTCCAATAAACAAATGGAAAGACTCATTCAAGTTGTACAAAATGGACTTGTGAGTGTTCTGAGCCTCTCAATATTTTACAAATGTTTGATGTACTACAGAAATAACAATACCGTTAAGAAAAATACGGTAGAGATTAAGTACTGAAACACTCTATGTTTACTTGAAAGGAAGTACCGGGAAACTAACAACAACTTTATAATACAGACACAAAGATGACATTCACATTAATAAAACAAAAACACAAGACTATTGAGCGGCTAAGCTAATGTTTAAAAAAGACTGCTTTGCTGATGCCACACACTGGCTTGGGAACTGACTGGAAATGATCCCCTGAAGGTGTGACCTCCTCTTCCAATTCCAATTACTGACAGGTCTAATAAAGTATAGATAGCATGTGAAGTTTCCTAACGCGAAGAAAACATCCTAAAGGAGCACCTGTCATAACAAGAATAAACATGAACCGTGTTCTGTATTCTGAGGCTACAATAAACAAATACTCAAGCGGCCTTGAAAGTCATTAGAGTTTACATTTATTTATTTTTTACTGGGAGGTATTTTGTACTGTAGTTTATTGAAGAATGCACAGACCGTATTGCAATTAAGCAAATGAATCAACTCCTGGGTCAACATGCTAATTTGTCTGAAGTAAGCTTGCATCTCATTTACAGGAGATGCAAGTCTAAATCATTATTCACTAAAGATCTGCTTTCTGCTTAAAATACAGATTTAAAATACAGGGAGATTTTTTTTTCTTCTCCTTCTTTTTTCCCCTCTGCCTTGGCTTTTATGGGCTCTTACATACAAGTGTGACATTCAGAATTGAACTGTTCATGCCTTTTAAATCACAGTTCAATACCTGGATTTGTCTTTTGTAGCACACGGGATGCAGAACTTCAATAAAAATCTTAATGCAAGGATTTGGTTTCTAAGCATTTTAGTGTATTTGAACCCTTCCCAACAATGACTGTATAATTTTGAGATCCATCTTTTCTCACTGAGAACAACTGAGGGACTCATATGCAACTATTACAGAAGCTTCAAATGCTCACTGATGTTCCAGAAGGAAAAATGATGCAGGGGTGTAAACTTTGAACAGTGGAGATGTCTACATTTTTCTCATTTTGCCTAAATGCCATATTTTTTTAAAAATGTAGTACTGCCCTACAGAAGCTACAGAAAATACTTACATGTTTCCAAGAGGACAAAATAAGTTAAATATTATCCTTATCTTCAAATTCCAAAAGTTTTCACCCCCGGCTCTTAATGCAATGTGTTTCCTTCTGAAGCATCAGTGAGTGTTTGAACCTTCAGTAATAGTTGCATATGAGTCTCTCAGTTCATGTGAAAAGATGGATCTCAAAATCATACCGTCATTGCTGGGTTCAACTACTCAAAAAGAAGAATTTTTCTGAAGAAAAGCAGGCAGTTTAACTGTTCAGGACAACAAGGAACTCATGAACAACTATCACAAAAATAAATAAATAAATATATTTTAAAAAATAAACAGCTGTGGTAATTTTATAAATTCAACAGCTATTTTCTCTTGTGGCCTATATGTACACGTCTTGTATGTGAAATATCTTACTCAGGTCAGTGCTAAACAAAAAATGCCATGCATTTTGTATGATCCCTCTTATTTTGGTAAAATATTTTTTAAAACATTTTGCAGATTCTGCAAGGTATATGTAAACTTTTGACCTCAACTGTAGATAAAATATTCCATTGATCTGTTTTATTTTTGAAAAATAAGAGAGATTAAAATTTAAATTCCAACTCATGAGTTGAAAGGAAGCCCATTCTTCAACTCTGAATTGCGCACAACCTTGTAACATACTACAGAAATACTAGAGATGAGAGATAACAGATTAAAAATAACTAGCAGACAACGTAATAAATCACAGAAGATGCAGACAAAGTTTTAAAATTCACAGCAAGGTCACCTATCAACTCCCAACACCTGCTAGACAGTAAAACTGTCCACGACAGAACTCAAGCAGAAATAATACACTGCCAAGCACTAAAAGCACAGCAGATACTCATCGGTTCCACTTCTTCCCGTGTAGCGACTAGGAAACCTCACGAACTGAAACTGCAAGGTGGTATCTGCACACATGAGCGGTGATGAAAGAAGATCCAAACTTGAAACAGGAAATCTCCAGCTCATCGATCCTGCCAGGCCATTCTTTGGCATTACTGGAACTCCCACTGCAGAGCATCCACAAAGGCCCAACTTGATTGGATCCATCCGATTAAATCTGGACCTTGTCACTTGTGTGCCGTCTTCAAGAGCTGCGTTCGGGAGATCGCCCAAGCACAGCTAATTCTTAAGAAGCGGTGAGAAATCCATGTGTCAGCCATTTCACTCAACTCTCTTTGCAGCCCCCTTTGTGTTTGATGATCAATGGCATCTATTCATCGTCCGCTCGCCACCCGGTACCTGCCCAGCAGGCTGTAGCACCTGTGGTGTTTTTGCATCACGTAATGTGTGTTTTGAAGTAATTTCTTTTAGCGTTTTCATTCCGACTGCCATGAAACCGCGCTGGCGTGCGCGTGCCTTTGAGAAAAACCCCGGGCGAATTGTATGTCACAAAGACAAGTGTTGCTTAACCCGAACACCCCCACCCTCAAAGAATCTCCATCTGTGGCCTTGAATGCGAGTCACCATGTGCATCAGGAGGCAGAGATGATTTCCCTCCTTTCTTTCTTCCAGAAGGAAATCTGCTTAGTGCCAATGTGCTCTCTACCTGCATTCCAATTAAATCAAGATGTATTTGCCTTTCAAAGCTTCTCGGCCTTCTTCCTTTCCCTTTGGAATAATTGATGGAGTCCTCTGGTCCTATGATGAATGACTTCCAACCCAGAGATGAATAGAAAGATGAATGCGTTGCCCTGAGAGGGTTGGGAGGAACGGTTCCAGGAGTGCTGACATAGTGACAAATACACTGACCGTCGCACCAACTTGCCCAAATCAGCAAGGGAGGGTGGCAGAGGCCTGACAACTTCAACAACCGCTCGGGTTTGTGCCACTTGCCTGTACCGTACCCAATTACCTGAGCTAGTAACTAATTTAACCTCAGGTGAGTTTCAGAACTGACGCCTCCAGACAGTCGAGGGAAAAACACAGCGATGATGTATTAAGGGCATGGGCGTGAAACAAAAGCTTTTCTTAAAACAAGAGTTTAAACATTTTTTACCCCACTTCTTAAATGCTGCCGCAAAGAATTTTGCAACAAAGTTACAACAAGCAACAAGAAACACTTCATGATTTAAAATGAAAAGAAAATCAAAACAAGGAAACTTGAAGTCCTTCAATTCCCCACATATCACACTGACTATGGACTATGGGGTATATGAAGAGTTTGGTTACAAAACGTGATAAACGCCATTTTTAAAAAAATGAGTTCCTGCCAAAATCAGTATTGTATCTGGTCGGTATTGAAAAGTTTACACAAAATGTGATATCCGCCATGTTATTCTGTCATGTTTTGTCCCTAGTTTTCCAAACTGCGACAAACGCCAGTCTCGCTTCTCTGCAGAATGCGATACATCCGCTCAGCCAATCACAGCGTACCATTCCACACATTGTAAACCGTAAAGGCAGCTCTTTGAATACACCCAGCATCCTAGTTCTACACATTTACTTTGTGATCAACAAACACACAAAACACTGCGTGCGACTATAAAAAAAATATTCAGGAGCACCAGTCTGACCCGATCAGCATATTTGTGTTTCTGTTGAGAAGAGCTTCAAAGGTTTGTATGTGTTTTTGAAACGTTAAGTAATGTATCACAGACATATCTGACGAATCCCTTCATAAACAAAGTGTAGAGAGATTGTAAATAAGAGATTCATTGTGCAGTGTAAAGAGCTTTGTTGGTTTTAATTGAACTTTGTGAGATCGTGATGAACTAAGACGAGTGACAGCTTTTAATGAATTTTAAGGGAGTTTGTAAATGAGATATTGATTTAATACAACAGTTAAATAAACAAGAAGTTAATATTAAGTCTGACCATTACACTATTGCCTGATTTTGCTCTATTTCGACGTTAAAAAGAGTTTGAAACAAGTCACAACTGAGCCGCAGCGCATCTCCATTCAAACACAGCTGTGTTTTATTTATGAATGAACGTGCATTTTTTAAATGAATCTAGTGAGTCAGTGATTCAATTTCCCGTTCATAAAGACTTAATTTATTCCTGAATGAATCAGCCGTTCGAACAAATCAAATGAATGATATGATTCAGTAATTAAATCAGTGACTTGTCACCACCTACTGGCAGTTTTAGTTTCATTTTAAAGTATCTTTTCAGCTATTTAAATCATTTAATATTTCTGTATTCAAAATTGTATACTTAAAACATTAATCTCAACATGAATTTGATTGCACTCATGCCACCTCTGAGCCTCATAAAACAAATGAAAATGCACCTACAAGCCACTTTTGTGTTATATATATATATATATATATATATATATTTATTTATTTTTATTTAATTTTTTTTTTTTAAGTAAAATATTATTTAAAAATAAAATAACTGCTTTCTGTTTTATATATTTTGGCAATTGTGACTTGAAATAAATGAATCAATTAATTCATTTTTATTATTTATTTTTCTAACAGTTCTTTTTGGTCCTCGAATCTGATTGGCTGGGAGGAATGCAATATTCTAGTGATGAGTTAAATTTGTTTTAATAATAAAATAAACAACTACTTTGTGCATGCCATGGACTAACAAAGCCATCTTATGGCTAGTTGGCTAGCAAGTTGGTTAAAGCTTAAAGTTAAGTAAATATAATGTATCATTTTTTGAGTGTAGAAGTATGTTTTAAATGTTTTAGTTTGAGTTTAACCAGCATAAAAAAACCACTTCAGAAATGTATCAACTTCATTTAACTTATATTTGATCAAATTGAGTTGGCCCAACTCAATTACACGTCATTGCATGAATTAGTTTTTTTATGAGCCAGGGTTACACATATTTATTGGATGGAAATCCTGCCCTCAATTAAATTGAGTTCATCCAATAAATTAAGTGTATTTGAGAAAAAAAAAATCGTATTCACTGCAGTTTGTATCAGCCAATCAGAAACATTTATTTGCCCGTGTTCAATACAACTGTATAATGTGGGATAATTTACCCAAAAATGAAAATTCTATCATAGTTTATTCACCCATTTCAAACCTGTTTGACTTTCTTCAAACATTCTATTCAAATGTCTTTTATTGTGTTTCCCAGAAGAAAGAAATGTACACAGGTCTGAAACAACATTATTATATTATGTCTTATTCTATATTTCTGTTTAAATCCCTCTTCCTACACATGTAAACCGAGTATAACAGCCTTAAAAATAATCTTGTGTAACACAAAAAGAGCTTTACTTGACTTGAATCAAAGTGTTCTGCTGGTGAGAGGACAGAAGATGTGCACTCCAAAGAGCTTTCTATGGAAGTAATTAAAAGTCTGAATGGCGTACATGTGTCTAATATGACTAATGAGTCGTGTATTATGCATAATTTGCAGTTCTTGCAATAGAGGAGCTTGGAGAGCATCAGGTGCTGGGGTGATGAGTCTGAAGGGTTGGAGAGCTCCGCACCGAACCACCTGCCTCACACGCCTCCCTCCCAGGCCTGCAGCGCGTCACACTGAAATAGATAAATAACCTCTGTCTTCACAGCCAAGGCCTCAAGCATGACTGACAGAGGATGACTCTTCTAGATTACCCATTTTAATCTTCCCACAAGTATCCAATATGACCTCTCATAAGTCTCACCTGATGCCGTGACCATTATGTCTGAAGACCAGCTATGTCAACCATTGTTTCATTGAACAAATGCACCTGCACTCCCCGGAAGCTCAAGTAATATTACAGACCCACGCCGGACCATTTCATACACTTATGACCTTTAGACTGGATTACAAATTGGAGTTGAACGGTAGTTGGAATCAAGTTAGGCATAATAAAATTGCTGTAAAATGTGATAAATGTCAGCTTTTCCTTCTCTAAATTTAGTACATGGCAAAACTAGCTGTTCAACAACTGGGGCTGACAATTTAATCTATCTATCTATTTATTTATTTATTTTTCCAGTGTAACATGTCTAAACATCCTTAAAACAGACAAATTTACATGAGAAGGGAATCTGTGTAAGGTATTAAGATTTTTTGTGCTAAACAGATGAGGTGAAATTAACTATTTATCTTAAAGGAGACATTGAATGCTAAGTTCACGTTTACATAAATATTTTGAGAATAAAGTCAAAATTACAAGTATAAACTCGAAATATTTTAAGAATAAAGTTAAAATTATGAGAATTAAGTCGTATTAAGTACAAGATTAAAGTTATAGGAGAGTATAGCCTATTCTCAAAATATTGCGACTTTAATCTCGTATTGCTACGACTTTACTCATGATTTCAACTTTATTCTTAAAATATTTCGACTTTGTTATTATATTGCTATGATTTTATTCTCATAATTGACTTTATTCTCAAAATATTTTGACTTTAGTCTTGCATTGCTACGACTTTAATCTTGTAATTTTTACTTTATTCTTTAAATATTTTGACTTTATTCTCATATTGCTACAATTTTACTCATAATTTCGACTTTATTCCAGTAATTTCTAAAAATATTATTCTCAAAATATTTAGACTTTGTTCTCACATTGCTATGACTTTAATCTCGTAATTTTGACTTTATTCTCGAAATATTTAGACTTTTTTCTCATAATTTCGACTTTATTCTGAAAAAATGTTGACTTTATTCTCGCATTGCTAGGACTTTATTCTCATAATTCTTACTTTATTCTTAAAATATTTTGACTTTATTCTTGCATTCCTACGACTATAATCTTGTAATTTTGACTTTATTCTCCAAATACTTTGACTTTACTCTCATAATTTAGACTTTTTTCTCAAAATATTTAGACTGTTCTCATATTGCTACGACTTTATTCTAGCAATTTCAACTTTATTCTCAAAACATGTTGACTTTATTCTCTCATTGCTACGTCTTTAATCTCGTAATTTGGACTTTATTATCAAAATATTTCAACTTTATTCTTGTATTGCTATGACTTTACTCATAATTTCGACTTTATTTTCATAATTTCGACTTTATTCTCAAAATGTTGTGACTTTTTTCTCATATTGCTAGGACTTTATTCTCAAAATTTTGACTTTTTCCTCAAAATATTTTGACTGTTCTCATATTGCTACGACTTCATTCTTGTAATTTTGACTTTATTCTTAAAATATTTCAACTTTATTCTCATATTGCTACGACTTTACTCATAATTTCGACTTTATTCTCGTAATTTTGACTTTATTCTTGCATTGCAATGACTTTAATCTCATTATTTTGATTTAATTCTCAAAATATTTCGACTTTATTCTCATATTGCTACGACTTTACTCATAATTTCGACTTTATTCTCGTAATTTTGACTTTATTCTTGCATTGCAATGACTTCAATCTCATAATTTTGATTTAATTCTCAAATTCTCTTTATTCTTGCAATTTTGACATTTCTCTTAAAATATTTTGACTTTGTTCTCATATTGCTACAACTTTATTCTCAAAAAATGTTTGACTTTATTTTCGTAATTTTGACATTTTTCTTAGTATATTATGACTTTAATCTTGTAATCTTAGAAAATGGCACTAAAACTTCATTGTACTGACCAAAACACTATCCAACTAAAACCTAACAGTAAATGGATTTTTTGTTGACTGTATGCCACTTACAGACTTATGTTAAAAAAAAAAAAAATAAATAAAAGCATTAAAAAAAAGATAATACACATTTTTGCTTATAAAGTCACTTTGGTGCGCGTGTATTCAGTGCTGTACTGTCTTTGAAGTGTCTGAATTTATAAGCTTTTCTCATTAAGTACTGATAAACGCAATTTGCATTTTTAATCAGTGTTTTATGTAATATTATTTTCTTTTTTTTTGTAATTGATTGACATTCTAGTAGCAACTCCAAATGATTCCAGAGAAAAGTACAAATTCCGTCTAGACTTTTCAGCCACACATAAAGTGAAGAATGCTTGAGATCTACTCAAGGAGTTATGACAAGGTACACATGAAAAGATATAATGTAAAGAAACACAAAGATATATATATTACATAACGTGCCGTGGCTGGCAATAACTGCCGGACAAAGAAAACATCAACAAGCACATAAGATTTCTATTCTGTTTGGCTGTTCCTGCTGTTTTATATTACATCAGACCTTAAGGACTATAATCCTTCATTCTTTGGCAGTATGATATGGGTGGCCGAAGCCAGAGGGGAAGAGTATGATGAAAGATGCCGCATTCTGAAGCCTCATTTGATGGTACAGGTTTTCCCCGCACCCTCCTTTTCTTTCTCATTAACAGAAGCATAAAAGTTAACCCCCTAAAGTATTTAAGGGTGCCGTGCAGAATACTTGCACCGCGGTAAACTCCAGAGGGGAGTCAGATTGGTCAGCTAATGAGTCCTGACAGAGGCAGCAGCATCCAGAAGCTCCTGAAAAATGATTTTGTTAATACCCTCTCTGTTTTCTGCCTCTTCATCATCCACTTGATCTGGCAGGAGATAATGTGAACCAGTCGAGTGGTTGCAAGTTTTAAGAAAATTTATAACATATGCACACAAACACAAACACTAAAGATGGATGTGGAGCGTCTTGACCTGGAATAGACTTTGAATAATTTTTCCTTCTTAAAAACAATTAAATAAGCAATAAAGTACTAGACGCTGTGCGGTTTCATGACAAGCGGCTATATATGCTGTGCAGCGAAAGCAGGACCTGAACTACATATTTGAAGCGGTTCTAGCATTAGAAATAATGAATAGACTTGTTGTGATCATGTTTAGCGAGAAATCCAAGTGAAGAGAGTTACTATTATGGATTTAGCAGCAAAAAAGAGGAATTACTTAAATAAGGTCAAGGGCGAGATTAAGAGGCTTATTTAATCAAGACAAACATTTATAATCTCTAAGACTAACAGAAGGTTTTCAAATCTTAAAATTATAATTTGTTTATATAGCTCTTGATAATGTGAAAAAGCATATAAACAAACTATACAACACAAAATTAAATAAACTGCAAACCGCAAATGAGGAGATTAAAAATAAATACTTTTAAATAAAGTACGAGTGGATATTGGAATGCATTTTATCCAGTGTTACTCATATTTATGTAATTCTCACACAGAAATATAAATATTTGATCAGATTTTCATACATACATATAAAATATTCATATTTGTGCTATTCAAAGGTGCCCTCTTTCTTTCATTCTTGTTAATCTTTTCACAAAGTTTTCATTCTTTTTCGACTTCTATTGAAATGCACACAGTATGACTCAGCACTCTGAGCCAAAAGAACACAACACCAAGCTTTTCTATGAGTCACTGACTGACAAGATAAAGCCTTTTAGCCCGTTATTTCATGAGGTGGCCTCAGTGAAGCAGTTATAAAATTTATTATAAGATATTGTCACTCAGCTTATGTAACACTGCTAGCACCAACACCATCAAACAAAACAAAAAAGGGGACAGATTACACAACTCATCTATTTGAACTGCTTTTAAACAGTAATATAGATCTGTCAATCGATAAAATATATACCAAAAAAGGTTCATTTATAACTTTGATTGTTGCAGATATTACAGAAAAAGCTATTAATATTTCCATATATTTTGTCTTGGCTGGCTTCAGAGTACAGTGAGTACAGTGAAAATGATTGATCAGGAATTTATAGGTTCTTACCAGTCAGGTACTCTGGATCAGGCACTGGGTCTGACAGCTCCTCGTGACACTGGGCTTCATTTGGCACAGACGCAACCACCATGCCATCCGGGAGCTGCTGCTCGATGCCACGGGCAAAGTTCTTCTGCCTAGACAGCAGAAGATAAAGGAGACAATCTACTCAAAACACAGTCTCATGTTCATTCATCTGTCAATCACAAATCCTACATTTCTGGCACATCACTGTAGCAAAATCTACAGAACAAAATATGAGCATGCTTTTCTTCATTGTTCATTAAAGGAACACTTGACTTTTTTTGAAAACAGGCTCATTTTCCAACTCCCCTAGCGTTAAACAGTTCAGTTTTACCGTTTTCAAAACCATTCAGCCGATCTCTGGGTCTGGCGGGAGCACTTTTAGCATAGTTTAGCATAGATCATTGAA
>JAHKKF010489461.1:0-14363 GCA_019740295.1 Labeo calbasu | reverse complement strand
GCGTACAGGGGATACTATCCAAAATGGCACAGTCGTAATCCAGATGAAATGAATTGTTGCATAAAGGCGTTATTTTTATTTTCTTTGCATACAAAAAGTATTCTTGTCGATTCATAAAATTCAGATTGAACCACTGGTGGCAGATGGACTATTTTGATGATGCCTTTCATACTTTTTTGGGTCTTTACAGTGATATTTACCTGGCAGTCAATGGGACAGATATTTTTCATCCAAAATATCTTAAATTGTGTTCCGAAGACGACTGAAGCTTTTACGGGTTTGGAACGACATGGGGGTAAGTGATTAATGACAAAATTTTCATTTTGGGGTGGAGTAACCCTTTAAGCCGAAAACCAAGAAAGTGCTAGTTTATTAATAAATTATTAAAACACTAATGCACACATCATAATTATTATATCTGCTGGTGCGCTGTGGCAAGCTTTTTTGTGTGCGCTTGAACGCTTATTAGGCTATGTAGGCAATTGAAGGCTCATTATCATGATTTATATGGTTTATTAATAAACGTGGGACTTATAGTCGACTAGTAGTTGACCAGAAAAATCTTTAGTCGAGGGCAGCTCTAAAAATTTCCAAAAAATAAATAATGAACCAGTACATCAAAAATCCCTATTCAAAACTGTGTTTTTGTCTTACCCTAAATCTAGCCAGTAAGCTATAATAAGTGTTTATATTTTAGACTTGTTGGGACAAGTTATGTTGTAGTTGGGACATTTTTGTTGTAGTATTGTTCTGTATTTTAAATTTTCAGTTCAGACCTAATGGGTCACCGAATTGAGGGGATAGGTTACCCAAAAATGAAAATTCTGGTTCTTCATCCTCATGTCATTGCAAACCCATAAGGCCTGTTGTTCATCTTCAGAACACAATCAAGATATTTTTGATGAAATCAGTGGCCATCAGTGGTTCAACTTTAATTTTATGAAGTGACATGAATACTTCTTGTGTGCAAAGAAAATAAAAATAACGACTTGATTCAACAATTTATTCTCTTCCATGTCAGTTTTCACCGCATGTTCATGAGAGTACAATGATGCATGTGTGGTGATCAAATCAGTTGCGTTGCTGTCATCAAAAATATCTAATTTTGTGTTCCAAAGATGAACACAGGTCTTACGGGTTTGGAACGACATGAGCATGAGTAATTAATGACAGAATTTTTATTTTTGGGTGAACTATCCCTTTAACATTTTTAGCTGTCAACTTACCCTTTCCTGACCCTTTCCATCTAATATCTCCAACCTGTGTTTCTGGTTGTGTTTCATCCAGAGGTTCGAAGTCGTAACTTTTGTAACATCATAATTTAAAAACACCAGTGTTTTCAATTACTCAAACTGACATCATAGGATCTGCTCAGATGATTTTTTTAGACTTCCATGTGTACATTGGTGCCGCTAATTACACTCATCTGCATAGAGCCAGAGCACAACCAAAACAATGTACTTCCGCAAGATGCATGCATTTTCGTCTATTAACAGCCAACAGAGGGCCAAAAGTTACACAGTGTACTTTTAAAAAAGTATGTTCTCTGTAATAAGAATGTGCGCAGTATGAATGCTGTCATTGTCATGTGAAATACCAGCGTCAGAGTGTCTGCCATTCACAAATTCTTTCCAGTGGCCTCCAAAGCAAGTGGCTGTTTTTATGAGTGAGTCATTGAATCATTCACCCTAATGATTTGTTCAAAATGCTGATTCATGCAGAATGGTTTTTATGAGTGATCCTGGAAAGAAGATGCAAACGACTGGAAAGTAATACAGAACACTACAGTTGCTTTGCAACACACAAAGCTTGTGCTTCAACTATTTTTTCATTTTTTAAATAAAATATTTTCTTTTGTAATCCCAAGTCAGAGCAAATGGATACAGTAACATTCATTAAAAAACATTTTGAAGGATTGTGTGATTCTTACCCCATCACACTCTTGATGTGAGGGTCTACATAAGCCAGACCTGTTTTTTTTAACGAGACAGGAGATGTGGGCTTGTTCAGGGAAGAAGATTGTGCTGCCATGCAACAAAAGCAATCAGGGACTCGCTGCTTAGGCAGAGAGAACCATTGTACAGGTTGATTAAGTGTAAAAAAGTGTTCCCAGGGAAACGCAGGTAAAACTATTGAAATGGCTCAACTTGCGACCTTGGGTTTTTTTTCATCTGTAAATCAGGTGGTGAAGAATCACTCAAGAATTTTTTTTTCTCCTGTACCGTTGCCAATATAAAGACAGCACAAATCATGCGCATAGGTGCCACTTCTTTGCTTTTACTGACTTAAAAAGGTAAAAAGAATAAAGACAGTCACATGCATTACAACAATTAAAGAGTGAAGCAAAACAACCAATGTATCATCTAATTTTTGATGCTGAAGAAATATTTTTAAAGGGGTCACTGGATGCCCATTTTCCACAAGTTTATATAAGGTCTTAATGATAAGTCTATAACATACTTTGGTTAAAATTTCTCAGTGGTAGTGTAAAAAACACTCTTTCCACCTTGTCAAAATCAGCCCTTTTCAGAGTGGGCTGTTTTGTTGCATTTGCCTTTAAATGCTAATGAGCTCTGCTCACCCCGCCCCTCTCTTCTGTGGGGTGATGAGCCGTTCTATTTATTTTAGCCGCAAAACATTATTACGAAAGGCATTTTGCAAGGATGCATAAAAAACCCTTATACTCACTTCTGCTGTAGGTGAAGCTGGATCACGAATGATTCGCGCGAACATAAACGCATGTATGTAGATCTGGGATCGGCGCATTCCTTTTTAAAAAACGAAAGTAGCGTTAATTCAGCAGCTCAGATGTCGGGACTAAATGACGACTGCTATGTTCATTATTACATCCAACAACAGAACACCTTAGTTGCTCAAACAGAGACATTCTTGTCTTCCCCTGCACCGTAGTCGACACATTGGTGGTCGGACTGTTACAGCTCAGTCAGGGCAGGTCTAAGGTAAGACGGCCGTGTCAATAAACTATCGTGGGAACGGCTTTGGTTGGTGTGACGTCACACAGAAAAGATGCTAAGAATGGCTTGATTTGACAAAGAGGATATTACATATAAAGATTAAAAAAATACCATCAGGTGGATATTTATCATTATAGGGTGGATATGTACACACTGCCAAGACACATTTATGTTCGAACAACATGCCGATGACCCCTTTAAGGCAATGTCAGTTCAACCGCAGGAGTTATTGCAAACTCTTAAGCGAGGGAGTGAGATCTGAATTTCAATTTGGACTGTTTACACAACCATCCCTCCAAAATGCAAATCTTATTGCTTATTAACATGCAGCATACAATGAAGGAGCATCTATTACAAAACACTGGCAGTGTCTGTTTTTCTGTTATCATTGTGGAGACTGAGGTTAACCTATGAGGGGATATTTCACCATCTTAGAGTGGGCTCGGAGCCATCAGCAAACTGCCCGGCTTCGACTGGGATGGCATTTTCATTCGACCTTAGGGTGACATCCTCATAATGGAAAGGCATCAAAAAGCTATCTGTAAAACGGAATGGATTTCAATCTCTGATGCCTGCATTGATATGCAAAATCTGTTCATCAACCGGATATAAATCTCTGTTAGATGAATGTTGCCATTTCCACTGAATAGCCCTATTTTTAGGCCACCAAAGGATGGGACAAATATTTATACTATTTTGAGTGATGGATTTTAGTTCATTCCAAACAGAAAAAGGATGCTCATTTTCTCAAGTAATTGAAAACACAGCGCCTTATCTCTCATCATTTCGCAATATGATTCTTCATATTCATGAAACATAAATATGAAAATATGACATTTAGATGCACCAGCATAGGATCAAGAATAGGGATGGGAATTGTAAAGAATTTAACGATCTGGCTTTGATTCCGGTCCCTTAGTGGTTTAATTAACAATTCATTTTGGTACTCGTGAGGAATAAATATCTGGAATAGGAAATGCAGTTCCATTGCCAAATGATCAGATCATTTGAATAAATTAGAATAATTAAAAATAGAATTTGAATTGAAAAAGAATTTGTGGCTTAAAGGTCGAAACGAATCTAGTTTCTGAAACCGTCCTACAACATTTTCAATCCTGCCTGTCAAACCCAGCGAGGATGAAAAGGAAATGGCCAGTAAAACCAAATAAAAACAAAATCAGCTAATCACTTCTTGAGAGCCATCAATCATAGCATTATTCTCTTAACCCCGCTCTTCTCCTCCCCTGCTGCAATTTTCCCTGATGTTTCTCCAAGGATGAGACAACATGAGCCATCTCGGTAAGAGCAATTACAGAGAGGCGTGTCACTAAGAGTTTTTCATTTTCCCTCGTGCCTCAGATAAAATTACTTTTATTGCTGTTTTCCTTCTCCCTCTGAAACCCATAATCAAAGAATATTTCCTAAGGGTGGAAATGCTAGGCTAGGTTTTACATTGTAAACTTCATTAAAGAAATAAAATGTCTGTCTTTTATTGCCTCATATCGCAAGATATACAAGAAACAATTAAAGGCCAGCAAATGACATGTTGTTTTTTTTTTTAGCAAAGTAGAGAAATGTTGATCAAAACTCTGTTTCTTATTGCAGGAGATGGCTTAGTATTTCAGCGAAAAGTCTTTGTTGTTTTTATGAAATGCTGTATAATAACATTCAAATGAATTTTTATGAGGTTCCGTGGGAGGATCACATGAATCCAGTTGTGGCAGAATGATTTATTTGAGTTTAATGTTTTCAGATTATTGCATGTACACGTGGGAGGCCCCGTCTGTGTTTGTCTTTTTAGTTTCATAAAGCAGAAGAAATGAATGAATGTTTTTCTGGTCATGAGATGTCGTGAAGCCGCTAAACACTTTCCCGTTTAAAAATAAATCACCTGGACTGTTTGAAAAGCCAAAGTAAAAGATAATTTGCCATGATCACCTAAAAACTAAGAACATTCATCATCGTGGCTGAATTCAATATAACAGAAACGTGGTGGTGTACTTCTTCCCAAAGACATTTAAAGTTATTTTCAGTACGTGATTGAGTACCTGAATACTAAATAATGAATAAATATCACATTAATATCCAACAGGTCTCATTAACTTCTTATTGAAGACACTGCAGAGACATTGTCATTGTAAGTCTCCTTGCCTGTCTTTTCGGGCTACCTGGAGATTTACTCTGTTTACAACACATAATTGTGATCAATATTAGCCTGTTCTCAGTGAATATTGCCAATATCTCACGGCGTTATTATTTCTCGCTGTTTGAAGATGAAGATCCACTCTAGGGAGCGGTAATTGATGTACTTCCTCACGCCACACCTGCTCATAACTTTCCCCCTCTCATCTGTCTATTCTTCTGAAGCGTTACCATGGAAACCATTTCAGCCTGCATCATATTCAAAGCTGAGCTCAAAAAGTATATTTTGGTTTACCAAGTAAACAAGACAACAAAAATTAATATTTGTATTGAATCCAAATAAAGGACAGCAGGCCTCACTGGAGTGAAATATGCTCAGGTGGAATATATAACTGCTTTATTTTGCTCAAAACATATCAGCAATAGGCTACATTTGGCAAACGTGATGCATATTATGACAGTAATTCATTTCTCGGCTCTTACCGTTGGTATCATCTTGGGCTATTTGGCAGCACTGTAGAAACTGTCTGCAAGTGTGTGTTTGTATTTAATTAACTGCGTGTATGATTTATGGCATCAGGAAATTACAGAAATAGAGCCATATGAAACATATACTTTGAGCTAATGTGGTTGTTTTTTTTTAATGTGCATCTCAGTGTAATTGGAACGCTTGGTTGTTAATCAAGGAAGCATGCTTTCAAGGCATCACAAACAAATCATTCTCATTATTTGAACTTAATTCATATCTCTGCTTAAATGTGAGGAGTAACTGCGGTCTTGCCGCATTTGATTTTGCTAATTTATAGTGGAGACTATGGCTGTAACACTTCACCACGCTTGAACATCTGTAACACAGACTTTGATCAAAGTGTTGAAAAGTGCTATCTCAGAATTTCCCGTCATTTGTACAGATAACAAATTCAAGCTATTTTTAAAATGACAACTTATCTGTATGTGTAAATTAATGTCAAGTACAAAGAGCGCTGTTGTTACAACCTCTAACTTACTGCACTGTCAGAGTGAGTTATAGCAGTAGTTGTGATGGAGAATATGGGCAACAGTTTAAATAAATTGATTTTTTTTGTATATAATTTTTGTTTTACCAATCCCCCATCCCCTTTTCCCAACTCCACCCATTTCATGTTAATTCAAGAAGGTAAAATAAATAAACAAATGCAAATAACATAATATTTAATATATATATATATATATATATATATATATATATATATTTTATTCAACGAATAATGGTAAAACAGAAAACAAGTTGAAAAATTAACCAACAAATACAATAAACATGTGCTAACAATTTAAAGGAAATTTTAGTGTCAAATATTGTTATAGACACTGTCCCATTTTGTCCATTAGAAATAAATGAGAAAAGCAGTTCTCTATCTGCTTCGACCTGTTTTTTTTCACATTTTGGTTTTGAGTAACTGTTATGTATTAAATTATACATAACAGGGGGATGGGGGACAGGGTTGTCCCCCCTAGAAATATCATTACGAGCGACGATAATACAATGGACATATATTTAAAGTAACTGTGTAAGTAGTAAAACAAAATAAACGCAAAGAAGCGTTTTAAGTTTAGAAATTTTGATTCCCCCCTCCCTTGTCTCACAATGGTTTGGTCCACTGCCTGCTTTCCCACTTTACCGATACACACACGAGTCCGGTGGGAGAGAGCAAAGTTCTTCAGTAGTTATGTGTAAGTAACTTAGGCTGTCAAGGCTATTTTATTCACTTTAAAACATCAGGTGAAGTGATTCTTTCTCTTTATTACAGACGATGCTGAATAATTAATAAATTAGCCATGACACAAAATGATGACGTCCAGTGTATTTTTCTATGAGCGATTGTAAGGTTACCAAGCTTAGCTTGTTTAATACCGTAGCTTGTCACCCACTACAACTAACACGGCGATAACTGATATTAGGCTAATATTGTAGACCTCCCGATGTGTTGGGTTTTGCTCAATATGATGTTAAGTGGCAGATCAGTGGGCTTGCTGCGTTTGAATATCTAAATAAGAGACATCCTCAGTCCCAGACGAAACCTATACTATGTGGAGGACGCAAAATAATTCAATAATTATAATATGACCGCGTGGTGAACCTGTGAACCCAACTCATATTTAAGCACGGTCTCCATGCACATGCTGTGTACATATATCTATGCTTACAAGTACAAATTTGGCTGAATTATTTGTGTCCCCTTCAAAAATTGCTCTTGAGAAATTTTATGTTTAATGTCCCCACCTACTGTGCCTTTGTATTAAAGGGGTCATGAACTGCCTTTGTTTTTTATTTTGTGCTGTTCTCTGAGCTCCACTTATAATGACATCAAGATTTTTTTACATCAAAAAACATCATAATTTATAAGTAATAGTCTATTTTCTGTTCTGATTTTATCCCCCCTCATTAGAACGCTCTGTTTGAATAAGGCGTGGCGGTTTGTAGACTCAGAAGTAAACGCCCACCGCTATGATTGGCTAACAGCGTACATTCATTCCTTATAGATGGACACTACTGTGATTGGTTAAACCAGGTTATGACCAGCAAATGACCAGCTAAGGACCAGCTTTAACCAGCTCAAACCAGCAGCCATACTTCAAAACATACCAGCATATGCTGTTTTTTTCAACAGGGGTTGCAACAAAAGTGTGAGTAACTGTTTTCATTACGTGGTCACTATTGCTTTGTCTCATCTTACAGATCGTTTCATATGTACTGAGTTATTTATATGTTTTAAGCTGGTCATGTGCTGGTCCTAAGCTGGTCCTGAGCAGGAGCTAGTTTCTTAGGACCAGCACATGAAAAAGCTTAAACCAGCAGTCGTGCTTCAAAACATACCTAACCATTATATGCCATTATATGTTTTTTTCAACAGGGACATCACTGTCAGATCCAATATAGGTGGCACAGCATCGTCTTTTAGTTTAATTCTTTTTGAAAATCCTGCGTCAAATTGTGTCGTTCCGTTACTGGCGTAACCTCAGTTCCCTGAGATAAGAGAATGAGTGTTGCATCGTTGGCACTATGGGTAATTGTAAACAAATCCACGGTAAAATTAAGTAACCAAAGGGCCGAGTTCTTACTGACATGGTCTGGAACTTCCTTAAAAATAAAGTTCATCCACTCTTTTCTAATGTTAGGATCAGATAGAAGACAATGCAAAGACTGTTTTTTCTGCAAATTGGCACTGCAGAGCGTCCTGTTGTTTTCACAGCAACCTTTATCGTTTAGTTTCTGCGTAGACCTGCACGTTCACCTCTCTGATAAACAGCGATGTCGATCTTCTTTAGAGGCGGCGCTTATCTACCTATTACATCATATAGTAGAAAATTCCAAAAGCTGTCGTTTTGGCAGACTGCCTTCAATATAAGTTGTTTTGAGTTGTGAAAGTTACAGGATGTTTTTTTTTATACTACAATGACATCTTATATATACAAAGATCAAGGGAATTTTGGTTTCTTAGTTTACAAAACCTCTTCTCACTAAGAAACAACAACATGGTCTTCTTTTCAATGCAATGCCCATGGTTATATAGGCTAATTATAGGCAGACATATTTACTTATAAATTTAGATTAATCTTTAGCAGGGCTGCTAAAGTGATTCAGTCAAGAGCGGTGAGTGATTTTTCTCTCTTTCGTTGCCTGATTAACATCAATGCCAATAACAATAGCAACTAAATTGGGCTGCTGTCCCTTTAAAACCGAATGCATTGATGCAATGTACTGATACACGTCAAATATTCTCCCAGCTGTTTACATTCACTTAAGACGTAACATCATTTTGTGCGTATTTCTCCGTTCATGCGACACAAAAGAGTATTCGTGGGCTGTGTGAGAGGCGCTTTCTGTTTGTGCTTGCTTCGGTGTGTGCGCTCAGAAAACTGGACCGGATTGAGTTCTCTTTTGCGTCATCAAATTTATCCACATGTCTGCTCTTCTCTTACTCCCAGATATTGAAATATTTTTCTGAACGTTTTATGTGGTGTGCAGCAAGTCTATGCCAGCTTATGTCCCGTAGGATAGATCAGTAGGCTATGTTACAGTTCAAATGTACGCATCTAACCTCCTAACCATGCAGCAGATTCATTTTGAATGAATATCTCATTCCAAATCATCCCTCCTTAACATTTTCATCTCAATTTTATACAGATGTCAGTAGATTTTTGTTGTAGTTTTTGTCTTTCAAAACAAGTTTTATTTCGTTATTGTCTCATATTCATCCGTAAAAAAAAATGTCCTCGACAAAAATTATGACGAAAATCAACTAAATTAACAGATCATCATCTGTATATTCTGGTTCAAATAAAAATAAAGAACAGAATAAATCGTTGAATAAAGTCATTATTTTTGTTTTCTTTGCACACAAAAAGAATTCTCGTGGCTTCATAAAATTACAGTGTTTGCAAATTAAAATTGTTTTTGTGCTGTAAATTAAATCATTTTAAAAAATTCAGCCAAATTTAGTTTAATATCTGCTAGATGCATCATAAAAAACTAAAAAACTGAAGCCAGCTATATGCTCCTAATGTGTTTGGACTCTTTAAATGTCTTAGTATTTACTTATTTTTTGTTGACCTGTATCAGTTGTTTTGACACAGGTCATCCATTTTTATTCATTCTAAAACAGTTGGGTTGCAAAAAATAGAAAAAAGATGCATAAGAAGAAGAAATGTGTGTAGTAAAAAGGAATCTAAACTGGACAATAAGACAATTGTGTTGGACAGATTGTGTCAAACTTCAATTCTCTCATCCGCAGGGTTTTGCCTTCATCAGTCAAGTTGCTATATTAACAAAATAAAACCTGACTGCAGATGTGACCCCTACTGTCACATGCAGCACCGAGGTACAGATCTGCGACAAAAGGAACGCTGTGACTGGCAGGCAGCGTTTGGGCGAGACATGCGCCTCAGTGGCGCTGTGTGAAGAGTCATATGGGACGAGTGGATGGGGCTGTTCATCATGTCATCAGACAGGATGACGAATTGGCTGACACCGCTCTGAGAGGTGCTGTCATATTCGTCATCTTTATTGAGCCAGACTTTAAGCAGCTCTTGCGTCCCGTCCAAAATAGTACAACCACAAATACTCTACGATGACGTCATCTCATCAGTTTTTAACCGAAAAGGAAAAAAACGTAATCCACTTATCAAAGACTTTTCATCTGAAAACATTTTTAGTGAGTACCAACATTAATTACCTTCATGAGAAGTCCACAGACAGTTCAGTGATCGACCGGCTGAAGCAGACAGTCAGACTGACGTATTTGAAGAAAAGGAAGTGATTGCATTCGCTCCCACTGCCCACCCTAAAAACGGCATGCCTAAAATTAGCATCCAGGGTAATGCTGATGTCCAAACTTGAAGGGTGAACATCCCCGAGGATCATAGCCTTTCAGGCTGACTGCTCCATATAATCACCTGCAGGAGAAAATCTCATTATTCCAGGCCCTGATCTCTGTGTGAAGGGCAGAATAGCAACTATGGCTCAAGCTGAATTAAAACATTGACCCGTACTTTAATCAAGCGCATCTGAACTGGGGTCAATGGTGCCGTAGACCCCACTGGGACCTCTTGAAAAGCCTGACAAATCCCAAGCCAGAGCCAGAGCCAGTTAAGGGCCAAAGACCATATCACATGCTGCAGGTCAAGAAGCTGATTAACCGTCTGCACTGCAGACCATGTCAAAACACCCCGGCTTTGAGCATGCTCTGGTTCATGAGTATGCACCTCTGTCAGCAAGTGACACTAGTTGTGGAGTTTTACCTAACAAACCAAAAGCGATGTGCTCCATCACTCAGAGGTTAGTCACTCAGGAAAAAAATGTGTTATGCCATTAAACTGAAATGAAGAATCAACAAATCTCTGAAAGTTTCTTAATAGTTACGAAAATAAAGATATTTTATAGTTTTCAAAGTTTTATGGGCCTTAAAGACCCATACATGATAGATATCTGCAAATCTGAAAAATGTTAATTATTTTACCAAAATAAGAGGCATCATACAAAATGCATGTTATTTTTTATTTAGTACTGACCTGAATAAGATATTTCACATAAAAGACATTTACATATAGTCCATAAGAGAAAATAATAGTTGAATTAATAAAAATTACCCCTTTCAAAAGCTTACATATGCTTGATTCTTAATACTGTGTTGTTATCTGAATGATCCACAGCTGTGTTTTTTGTTTAGTGATAGTTGTTCCTTGTTTGTCCTGAACAGTTAAACTACCCGCTGTTCCTCAGAAAAAATCTGTAGGTCCCACAAATTCTTTGGTTTTTCAGCATTTTTGTGTATTTGAACCCTTGCCAACAATGACTGTATAATTTTGAGATCCATCTTTGAGAGACTCATATACAACTATTACAGAATGTTCAAACGCTCACTGATGCTCCAGAAGCAAAAAAAAAAACAATGCATTAAGAGCCAGGGGTGTAAACTTTTGAACACAATGAAGATGTGTACATTTTTTTTTATTTTTCCTAAATATCATTTTTTTTCATGTAGTACTGCCCTTCAGAAACTATTTACATGATATACAAGGTATTTACATGTTTCCCAGAAGACAAAATAAGTGAAATATACCCTGATCTTCAAATTTAATATGTTTTAATCTCCAGGCTCTTAAAGCATTGTATTTTCTTCTTGAGCATCAGTGAGCATTTGTACCTTTTGTAATGGTTGCGAATGAGACCTTCAGTGTGAAAAAAATGGACATACAGTCATTGTTGGAAAGGGTTCAAATACACAAAAGATGCTGGAAAACCAAAGAATTTGTGGGACCTGAAGGATTTTTCTGAAGAACAGCGGGCAGTTTAACTGTTCAGGACAAACAAGACACTCATGAACAACTATCACATAAAAAAGTCAGTCATAAATAAAAAATAACATTTTATAACATAAACAATAACATTTTGTATAATCACTCTTATTTTGGTAAAATAATTAACATTTTGCAGATTGTACATACAATTTTGACCATAGATAGATAGAAAGATAGATAGATAGATAGATAGATCGATAGATCGATAGATAGATAGATTCTCCAGGATGTCTTTGCTTAATGTCAGTACATTTAAAACCAATTTCCAAAGGTTCTGAAACCCACGAGAAAAGAGGATGTTCAGGTAAAGGAGTGGATGTACTGTACCTTTCAAATTTTAGATTAAAGGGGGAGCAGTTAAAGCTCAAGGAAATAAAGCCTAGGTTTATAAACCATTGAGAAAAATGCCAATGGGTCACACAGCTCATTATGCAGTTGAGATAATGTTTAGAAACACACACTGGTCCAGTCCATATTGAGAAGAATTATTGCTCAGTATTCATCTTTGAGGAGATACATGCATTAAGCAAAACCACCCAAGCAAATGTGCTGTGGAACTGAATATCATGCTCAGTCAATCAGAATAGATATAAAATTTGTCTTTACTCTTTGTTCTTTGTTTTTAATGACATCTTTCATACATCTGGGAAATATAATCTAAGTATATAACATGAATCTTTCGAATGTGTTGTTGAATAGGTGGTGAGTGATCATTTCAGTCAGAAGCAGTATGATCCAAAACAACACCCACTGCATTAAAAATGTATTAATGTTACCTCACAGGAATGCTATTGATTTTAGATTAAATATTTCAGAGTAGGAAACAAACAAGAACATTTTAAAATCAGATTTCTTGAGAGTAATCTCTCTTAATGCCGTCATCCCAGTGGACAAGGAAATGTCAGTCTTGACATTGTGATCGATCAAATAAATCAGATCAATATGTTGTACTCATTAAATGTGTCCTCTCTAATGTCTGTTTATGAGAATGGAAAAAGAGAACAAAAGGACGATGACGTAAACAACACTCACTAAAGTTTTGGTGGACTTTTAATACATCTTGTTCTGAAAGTATGTAAATCAGTCCACTGCAGCAGGTTGAAGAAGGGAATAAAAAATGCATGTCTCGATTCACCCCAGATTGATTACTGTCACTTTTTGTACAGTATTTGAATACAGATTTTAGTAGAATTGATGGCAGAGATTAGACTGATTCAGTTTTCTGTGGTGGAATCGGAAGATCATGCTGACATTCAAAAAAAAAAACCAAAAAACATTGAGACCAGAAAAATATATGCTGTGACATTTAACCTTTCACTATGATTGATTTCCCCAGAGAAATTTACAAAAGTCAGTGTGTGATAAGCAACTTACAGTGACAACAAAAATTGAGTGAAAATTTATTATCTGGCGTCTCTGAACTTTTAGGTACTTTCCAAAAACAGGGTATAAAGCAGGGCCTGAAACTTTTTCAACAAGTGGTCATTGACAGTAACTTAATGGAGAAGTCCACTTCCAAAACAACAATTTACAAATAATTTGCTCACCCCCTTGTCATCCAAGATGTTCATGTCTTTCCGTCTTCAGTCGTAAGGAAAATATGGTTTTTGAGGAAAGCATTTCAGGATTTTTCTTCATATAATGGACTTCAATTGTGCCCCCGATTTTGAACTTTCAACATGTAGTTTAAATGCAGCTTCAAAGGGCTCTAAACGATCCCAGCCGTCCACGGGTCGTTCTTGAACGATTCGTTCATTTTGAACGAATCTTTTATGTGACTCATGAAGAACGAGTCGTCTCGGGGAGTGATTCGTTCAGTCGCACATGCGACTGGAATTAGTTCACCTGTTTCGAGTCTTCGGGTTTTTTCAAGTTGTTGGTTTATCTTATGGGGCTGTCACGTGACGCTGATTTTGCTAAAATTAACGAAATGACTCGAAAAAAGATTCATTCATTTTGCTGAACGAGACTCAAAGGTCCGAGTGGGTAAAATGATCCGAACTTCCCGTTACTGCTACGAATCACGTCTAAGTTCATCGTCTGTGTACTCCGGCTAAAAAAAGGTAGAGTATGGCGAAAAACTCCATCTTATTTTCTCCTACAACTTAAGAATCGTCTGACACGTTGTATCTTTTTGTTTGTAAACAGCGTTTGAGTTACTTGCACTTTCTTAGTGTTTGCGCGTTCACTTTGTAAATAGTGGGTCTGTAGACATAATTCAATAGTACGTCGTGAACGCGCATGCCAGAACCTGTGCTACACGAGCTTTTGTGCTTAAAAAGTATACACATTTTTGTTTTCCAAAAAAAATACAGATCGTTTCACTAGATAAGACCCTTCTTCCTCAGCTGGGATCATTTAGAGCCCTTTGAAGCTGCATTTAAACTACATTTTGGAAGTTCAAAATCG
>JAHKKF010489459.1:0-29898 GCA_019740295.1 Labeo calbasu | reverse complement strand
AACTTATTTTAGTTGACTGAACTTAAAATTTTAAGGCAGCAGGGTAACAAATTATTTTAAGCTGACTCAACATATTGTGTTTTTTATTTTTTACAGTGTACTCTGACTTTTGTAAAAAAAATAAAATAAAATTAAGGCAACCTGATTCAACGTTTGAGAAAATGGGTAATTTTGAGGAAAGACAAAATAAAATAAAATAAAAATATAAAATATATAAAAATAAAAAATAAAAAAAAAACATAAAACATCAACCCGATATTTAAAGGGTTTTGTTTAAAAAAAAAAGAAAAAAAAAGCACCAGCCATATAACTTTAAAACAACCCTTTAGAAAATATGCATCCTAACATTTAATGCATAAAATACAATTTATAATTTCCTGCATAAACCACTCATTGACCCTGACAACCTCTTATAAGTAACAACTGTTTCAAGTAAATCTTTGTGTAATCTCCCAGTAAAAAGGAGTTATTTCTCAAGGATTTGAATTCTTGTTTAATTGTGCGTAATTGTGGGAGAGAGATGTGCAGACAGTCATCCTGACGATGAACTTTTAGCCTGTCTTGTGTCTCTGAGTAATCTTATAAAACACTGACACGGCCACATCTCATATCATACGTGAGATCCAGGGGGCAACTACTAAGCTACAACAAACACTTAAACTGATATTTAAACTGACGCAATAAATAACATATTTTTACACTCAGGACCTGAGAAACTGCACCATAGATTTTGCCAAAACCTCCTGGGTGATCAAAATAAATATTATCTGACAGAAATATTGTCTTGGCCCTGGCCGAAAGGTCATCTTGCAGTGACAGATCAAAAGACAGCACAACTATAGCCCTGGTATTGATGAATGGACCATCATGAACTCACTTTTTGCCACTGGTCGAAAATAAAAACAGAGATAAGTCAGGAAATGACATAAGACCAAATTACGCCGAATTCTGCATTTTAGGAAACACGCGCTTACCACCAGCTTCAACCACCCCCATATTGTGATGTCACATCATTATATTATTAACAGAAGACTACATAATACATATCTAAGAGCTAATCCTCTCAATCAGAATTTATAAAACGGATAGTTCTGGTCCTTGATTCTGATTGGTTGAGCCCCGTTTTAAGCTGTTGTAAATTACTCTACAAACATACAGTTTTGTTTACATTTGTGTAACAACTTTGTTGGAACCAGAACCGCTTCTGAGGAACTGCATTGTTTGGCGGAAGAATAATGTTTTTATATATATCCTAACACTTTATATGCTCCGTTTTATTTTGTAAAACCTTACTACGTATATGGAATAACTGTTTTATAAAAGCAATAAGCCCCTCTTTGTGTCGTGCCTAACAACGTCCCTTAGCTGATATAAATTCACTGTAAACCACAGCTTCTTGGGGCTTATCGCTGTAATTAACATTAGTTTGGGGGAAATTATATGGTGAAAAGATTTGAAAGAAGCGAGAAGATCTGAGATTAAGGTCAAATGTTTACATACATCTTGCAGAATCTGCAAAATGTTAATTATTTTACCAAAATAAGAGGGATCATATAAAATGCATGTTATTTTTTATTTAGTACTGATCTGAATAAGATATTTCACATATTACACAAGAGAAAATAATAGTTAAAATTATAAAAATGACCCTGTTCAAAAGTTTAAATGGTTCTTAATACTGTGTTGTTACCTAAATGATCCACAGCTGTGTGGGGTTGTTTTTGTTTAGTGATCGTTGTTCAAGAGTCTTTTGTTTGTCCTGAACAGTTAAACTTCCCGCTGTTCTTCAGAAAAATCCTTTAGGTCGCACAGATTCTTTTGTTTTTCAGCTTTTTTGTGTATTTTAACCCTTTCCAACAATGAAAACGATGCATTAAGAGATGAAAAGTGAAAACTTTTGAACAGAATGAAGATGTGTAGGGCTACATTTTTCTTATTTTGCCTAAATATCATATATATTTTTTTCATTTAGTACTGCCCTTTAGAAGCTACAGAAGATACTTACATGTTTCCCAGAAGAAAAAATAAGTTAAATTTACCCTGATCTTCAAATTCAAAAAGATTTCACCCCCAGCTCTTAAGGCATCATGTTTCTTTCTGGAGCATCAGTGAGTGTTTGAACCTTCTGTGATAGTTGCATATGAGTCCCTCAGTTGTCTTCAGTGTGAAAAGATGGATCTCAAAATCGTACAGTCATTGTTGGAAAGGGTTCAAATATACAAAAATTCTGAAAAACAAAAGAATTTGTGGGATCTGAAGGATTTTTCTGAAGAACAGCAGGCAGTTTAACTGTTCAGGACAAACAAAGGACTCGTGAACAACTATCACTAAACAAACAAACAAAAACAGCTGTGGATCATTCAGGTAACAACACAGTATTAAGAACTTTTGAATGGGGTCATTTTTATAAATTCAACTATTATTTTCTCTCGTGGACCATATGTAAACGTCTGTTTAGTAGAATATCTTATTCAGGTCAGTACTAAATAAAAATAGCATGCATTTTGTATGATCCCTCTTATTTTGGTAAAATAATTAACATTTTGCAGATTCTGCAAGGTGCATGTGTAGGTGTCTCTCTCTCTCTATCTCTTGTAGTACTGGAAAGCAGCCTACGATTGTTTCTAACGAATCGGCTCATCCAATCTCTCTCTTGAAACGTTAGAAATGGCATCTGATTTATTCTCACTAATCATTTCGTTCTAACTGTTCTAACTATTCTAACTATTCGAGTCAAGTCAGGTCATTTTTGTAGTCGTATTTGTCAGGTTTAGGTATAAATCAGGTGTCACGGAGCTAACCCGTGACTATGTTTGAACTATGGGCACGTACCCTCATAACATACACAAACACACACACACACACATCACGCAGTGTTACACGGTCTGGTTGCCAGCACTGACATCTGTATACAAAGACTGTTGTAATGTTTGAATCATATAATTTTTTGTGTTATGTGTGTATGTAGAGTTAACGTGTGTTTTATGTTCATGGTAATTATATGTTAAGACGTTTGGGTGATTGTTGATGTTGAATATAATTAGATAGCATTTGTAAGTTTTATATATATTCTTTGTATTCTCTGAGTCTACCCATAGAGTGGTACATTCCAGTAGGAGGGACTTATGATGTAAAAGGGCCGCGGGAAAATTGTTTGCTAGCACCTGTAGTGTGGCCGTGCTTGGTTCACGTTTTGCAGTGAACGGACTTTTAATTTTTGTACAGTTTACCTTTTAAACCGACTTTTTGGTAGCACGTCTTTCTTTTTGCTGGGGATTTTTATCCCGGCCCGCACAATAAATGCACCTGCAACTGGATTTTTTTTGGTTTTTAGTTATTTTTTTAACGCAGAGGCCGTTCCGGACATATGGTGTCAGAAGTGTCGGCGTAAAATGCCACCAAAGACGAGGGCACAGCAGTCGTCGACCATGGAAACTGATGGCGGGCAGAAAGCAGCGGATGACTCCACAAAGATAAACGTGCTGCAACCTACCGAAGTGTCGGCATCTGGGGGAGAGGCAGCTCTTACAGCGTTGGCGAATATGTTTCAGACCTTTCTTCAATATCAAAAACGAAGAGATGAAAGGCAGGAGAAGAATGTAGCGCGACGAGAGCAACAATTTAAAGTTCTCACACACCAAGTCTTACAAATTGCATATGGATGTTGAACACGCCAGACACGGGTCGGCACCATAGTTCAAACATAGTCACGGGTTAGCGCCGTGACATCAGGGTTGCCAGTTCTTCACACCTAAACCCGCCCAATTTCTATTCAAAACTAGCCCAATCGCGATTCGGTGAGGGTCCTCCGTTAAAAAACGCATTCCGAGGGGTTAAAATAGACATTTTTTTGGCAGGGTTCCCCTCATAATTTTGCATTTCAGGGGCTTCAACCCACAGACATTAAAAACTACCTGCGGCAACAGTGTAAAAGCAGCCTAAATTTTTGACTTGGCAACACTGGTAGAAATAAAGCATTATTCTAACATTTCCTTTAGGTATACCCTATTTAATGTAAAAGTAGGATATTTATTCAAGTTTTATGTTTTCACTCTAATGGTCATTCATTGTACTGTTTTTGATAAAACGCTAGTATTAGCTATTAGCTTTGTAACTAAATTGCAAGTAGCTTTAAGTCTAGCTAACTAGCTAAATTTTGCTTGATTGTGTTTTAACTACTTTAACCCTTTAACTGTCACTCCCTATTGTGAACAAAGACTTGCACTATCCAAAGTTACATTTTTATAACTCATGAACGAAACATTTTGTAATATGATTTTGATGTACAATTTCCATGATAATGCAATGTCTGGTTTTAAAATGCGTGATAGGAAAAAAGACAATGACGAAATACAGAAGCAGATGCCATTTATAGGGAAGTTTCAAACGAAAGTGAGCAACTGGATCCCTTCATGAACAGCCCTTCCAGAAGTCCGTTAGCGAAGGGAATATGCGATAGTCACTTCACGGAAGTGATTTCTGTTTGTGTTCATGTGATCTTCAGTTAGGAGCTCCCTTCCTTTTAAGTTCCTGTTTGCCCATATTTGGTTTGGTTCCTGTTCTCGTTTAGTTAATTACATTCCCTACACCTGTGTTGTTAATCTTGATTTGTATTTCTATCCCTGCCTGTTCAGTTCTGTTTTGTCCTGTCTACCATTTTACTAGCTGTTTGTGAGTTTTTCTATAGTGTATTCCCCTGCGTTTTTGTTCTTAAAGACTCATTTATTACTGTTTCCTGGCTTCTCCTTGCCACATGCTACCGTGATAGTAAGTAGAATAGCCTGATTAAATTTGTCTTCATTTCAATGTAATACAAAAACTTTTTCATCAGAGATAGAAATATGATTTAAGATGGTAGTGTTAGTTTAAGCGAAGTTAGTTTGAAAACATTTAACAGTTATTTACTAGACACAATTAGACAATATTTGAATAAAATAATAATATTAAAATAATAATAGGGAGTTCCAAACGCTTATATGATACAGAAATGGCCTACATTCTTACAAGAACACACTTCAAAGGCCATAGGGATGCTCACTTCTGTTTGGAATTTACCCATGGTCTACTCAAAGTTAGCAGTCAAAAACAGACAAGAACAAAATTACACTTCACTGGTAGATTGCGTCACAAGAATACACTTCAGCAGAATACAGCTGTCTTCCAGTTATGATATTAAAAATAATTTGAGGGACCTATAAATGGATGGTGAGGATGAGGAAACTGTGTTAGCACAACATTTGTGTCCTTTAATGTGGTTTGTGTGTGTTTTTTCATTGAGTGGGAACAACCATATTTGCACTGTACAACACCATGTCGTAGAACCTAAATAAAAATCTGCTTTCCCATTTTCTCCCATAATTATGGTTTCTGTGGAGAATTATAGGAAATAGCTGTGGTGTAACTATACATGATGACTGGACTGAAATTTTACACATGCATGTTAACATACGTGTTTACATATTTGCCGTAGATGCTTTTATCCAAATAATTCATTTGCATTTTTATCACATTCAGGCATTTATAGTAAAATAAATATAAAGGTCATATCTGCATTTTTGTTTTAAACACTATAATTGTATAAATCAATTACTGTACAAAGTAAAACCAGCATAACATATTGTAATGATCATAGGCTTTGGGCTGAATCCTGAATGCCTTGGATTACATAGGATATTTTTACCAATCGAATTTGCAAAACGCAAACTGTCTTTCCTTTTATCACTGTGTTTATGTGTTTTTGAGAAGCACTGTCTATGGAAACCATTGTTTCATCACATTATTAATGATCATGTGGGAGGTGACTGTTAACATTTTTTGGTTTCATGTATTGCACCATCTTGAGTCAAAGTTGAACAATGTAAAGGCTGGTGTGATGTAAATCTTCTTGTGCGATTTTGGACTGGGTGTGATTACGTGCTCATTGACCCGAAGTGAAATTGTGGGTGGACACTAAATGAAAGCTACACTTATAAAAATTACAAAACTTGTTGAAGATCAGATCTTGAAAGACTGAAAGCTCTGATATCATCTTTTCACCTGCCCACAAATAAAGAACAAGTTTCACTGGACCTGTCATCATATAAAAGGTATGTTAACCTTAGATATGGATTTACTTAAACTCTATTTTGTATATTGATTGTTGGAATTATTATTGTTTTAAGACACAACAATCTATTTGCTTATAGCTCATATCTGTCAAATATTTTAATTATTCTGATCTTGTACCATTTTTTTCTACTACTTTCGATGTTAATTTTACATTTTAACGCCGATAGAATAACATGTAAAAAAAAATTCTACTATCACTATTTTTATTTAACACATCCTTGCTGAATAAAAATATTAATTTCTTTAAATAAAAAGAAAGAAAGAAAAAAAATTGACAGACCCCTTCCTTCAAAACTCTTCTCATATCTAGGTCAGCATGGGCGACTGGGGATTCCTCTCCAAGCTTTTAGACAAAGTGCAGTCTCACTCGACCAACATTGGGAAAGTGTGGCTTACAGTTCTGCTGATCTTCAGAATAATGGTTCTCGGAGCTGGACTTGATAAAGTCTGGGGAGATGAACAGTCCAATATGGTCTGCAACATCAACACACCCGGTTGCTTGAACGCGTGCTACGACCACGTCTTCCCCATTTCCCACATGCGTTTCTGGGTTCTCCAAATCATCTTTGTGGCCACACCAAATCTGGTCTACCTCGGCTACGTTCTGCACGTCATCCACAGGGAAACCAAACTGAGGCAGCATTTACAAAACCAGGAAGAGAAGCGTGGCGTAAAACTGCCCAAATACACTGACGACAATGGGAAGATTTATTACAAAGGGAGCCTGCTGGGTTGCTATATGTTGAGTCTCATTGTGACCATTTTGTTTGAAGCAGGGTTCATTGTGGCCCAGTACTATTTAATCGGCCTTTGGATGCCCAAACAGCTAGAATGTATGGTAGATCCTTGCCCTGCAATCGGTCTGCATTGTTTTACATCCCGCCCGACTGAAAAGACCGTCTTTATTGTCTTCATGCTTGTTGTGGCATGTGTGTCTTTAGCTTTGAATCTCGGAGAAATATTCTATCTGATGGGCCGTAGAGGTGAACAAAAGAGGAGGACACCTGCAGTGGTTGAGATGCAGAAATTGACCCCCACTGAAACATTTTGCTGATGAAAAAAAAAATCACAGTTCCCTTAAGCTTACTGTATCTACTAACTTTGTAATGTCACTTTTTGCTTGTTTAATAAACCATCATTCTATTGATTTAAAGAAACAAATGATGCATTTTCTCTAATCCAATTTCAATTTGTGATTACATTTAAAAATCTCCACACATTCTGAGAAATCAGTATTAGCTTCTTTCAAGGAATGTCTTCAGTTCCACTTTTCCAAATCGCCCTGCATTTGCAAAATGACTACAACCACTTTTAATGGGTAACAAAGCTGACATGTAGCTTAGTTGATATTTTTAATGTTTTGGGTCTATACTCAACATGGAAGCCTAGAGCTACTGAGCATATGGTATGTTTAGAAATATATATTTCATAAACAAAACATAAGTTTTAGTTAAACTGTCTTGTTAAAATTTGCAGCAATAATACTTGTATAACACTGCTGACAGTCAATTAATCCACTCTTGACACAGGTTTGCTAGTTTAACCCAGGGTTTTATGTCATATGGCTTTTTCAACATACAGTGTTGTGATTGGGAAAAATATAATTGTGTACTAGAAAATTAAGCATCGGGGCTTTATATTGATGAAAATATATTAAAAAATATACTTCACTGACATGTACCCACAATTATAGAGTGACCCTACTATAAAGCTACTACAACAATCATTAGAATGTTAATGCACATGTTTATGCGTTTTTACATTATTTATGTATGTTTCATATTAGCTTTGTATTAATAATAGGCTTTGTTATAATTTTTAGCCGAAGCCTACACACACTCTTAGAGAAAAAAGGTACAATAGCTGTCACTGGGGTGGTACATTTTCAAAAGGTACATCTTTGTACCATATTTATTCTTAAACAGTGTGTTAAATGTACATATTAGTCCCTAAATGGTACATTTTAGTATCTGCATGGTGCAGTTTATTACTTTTTTTTTTTTAAGGTAGGCCTACCGCGCAGTGACAAGTTTCGGCGATTCGGTGATTATGAACTGATTTATTCTGAACATATAATGAGTGCTAATATAGATACACACATAAAAACAACAACCCATTGTGTTGTTTATAAGGTGCAACAGAAATGGTTAGACATTATTAAAAATTGCGAGTGAGGTAAATTGTCATGTATTAACCGGGAAAACTTATTAAACCGGGAGACTTGCATTGCTCGTGTGTTTTTCCATCACATGGAGGCGTACAAAGATCACAAGTTGTTAAAAATCAGGCCCCCTCTGACACCAGTCCATTTTCAGTTCGTAACACTTCGGACAGATCAATACAATATTTATAACCGTGAAAAACAATAATGCTGTGCTTAGAAAACAAACCGTAAAAAACTTTTTTATTGGCGATTTTGTTTATTTACATTTAAAAAATAAAAGAAAAAAATGTATCAAAAAAAAAAAAAAAAGTTAGGCAAGTAGCAAGACACCCGAGAAACAACGGTGGCTTAATTGACGTCAAATCTGGCGTGGTACGTCAGACGTAATGTTTGAATAATAAAAACTTAAAATATGCGCAAACTACTTAAATAGGACAAACTAGATTCCAGCAGCACGTGAGATGTATTAAGTACTTCAGTGATTAAGATCGTCTTTTGGGGAGGTTTGGACAGGTGAGTAGATGATACAATTGATATGTTTGGGTGCTCCTTTTTAATTCTTTGCCGAAATTATTGAAATTCTCTGATGGAAAAAAAAGCTAAAACCAGCCTAGGCTGGTTGGCTGGTCTTAGCTGATTTAAGCTGGAAGTAGCTGGTTTAAACTGGTCTCTCAACCTGGCTAGGCTAGTTTTAGCTGGTTGTTCCAGCTGGTCTCCCAGACTGACCAGCTAAGACCAGTCTGGAAGTGGCCAAAACCCCTGTAAAACCAGCCTGCTGACCAGCTAAGACCAGCATGGATGGTTTTCAGCAGGGTTGCAAGTCCTAATAAACATGTCAACCCTTACACATCTCTAGCTGAGCAATACTTTTGTACACCTTAACAAGAAAAACATTTACATTATTTACAAAGGTTTTAATACATCATTTTAACTAAATGAAAACAGTTCATGATTAAAAGCACAATACGTAAGTGCTAAACTTAATTATTCTGAACATAATTTGTGTACACACATAGAAACAACAACCAAGTGTGTTTATAAGGGACAAGAAAAATGTATAGACATTATTAAATATTGCGAGTGAGGTAAATTATCATTTATTAACCGGGAAAAGTCTGGGAGACTTGCATTGCTGGTGTGTCTTTCCACCACAGGGAGGCGTATGAAGATCACAAATAATTGGAAAACCCTCAGACACCAGTGCATAAAATAACAGACAGATCAATACAGTATTTATAACCGTGAACAGTAATGTTGCGCTTAGAAAACAAACAAAGGACTTAAGTTTTTTGTTATTCAGGATATTTTTATATTTACATTTTTACGTTTTGTTATAATATTATTTTTAATTAAAACGTTTTTTGAAATGCTTGACTGCCGTTTCAATAAAAATAAATAAATAAATAAATAAATAAAGTGTACTCCACATTCCATGGTGTATTCTCATCAAGGAATAGTTAACCCACAAAAAATAAATAAACAAAAAATAAAAACGTTAGGCAAGTAACAAGACAACGCTGGCAGTATGACGTCAAATCTGGCGTGTCACCTCAGACGCAGTGTTTGAATATTGATGAATTAAAAATTTGAAATATGCGCATACTACTTAAATAGAACGAACTAGATTCCAACAACGTTCCAACAACGTATAAAGTACTTCAGTGATACCTTAAGGTCGTCTGTTGGGGAGGTTTGGACATGAGGGTGAGTAAATGATACAATTGATATGTTTGGTTACTCCTTTAATTCTTTGCTGAAAATTACAAGTCCTAATAAACATGTCAACCCCTACACATCTCTAGCTGAGCAATACTTTTCTACACCTTAACAAGAAAAAACATAGTTACATTATTTACAAAGGTTTTAACATGTCATTTTAACTAATGAACACAGTTCATAATTAAAAGCACAATACGTAAGTACTAAAATTAGCATGCGCTATGGTTTTATGAAACAAATAACTTCACATACTAACACTGCTCTCCTCTCATACAGTTACAAGAGAGAATCTATTTATGAAAATAAGAAAACGTAGTGTGTTACAACTATATAACAATTCTACAGTAAGACAATTAGAGCATTGTACAATTGTATAAAAAGAAATAAATGATAAGTCACGTGGCAAGTCATTATTTTAATAAAGGTTAAAAGTTAAATATAGTTAATCTAAAATTACCTGAAATGCTCTGTGACACAACATTGTTCAAAAAGACATGCAATCATTTCACACCAAAACAAAAACTGAGCAAAACCAGATGATCACAAAATGGCTTGAATTTAAATACCCAGATCCTACATTCATTTAGCTATGGATAAGCTTATAACAACTAACATGAACTTTTCAGCCTTAAGTTTAGGTAAACTTTGAAGTTCCTGTAATGTACATCTTTGATCCGTTTAAACCTTGCAAGACCATGCTCATCGTTTCTTTGACCTGCGGCATATCAGATAGAACATCTCGATCACGTTCAGAAGCAGAGAGATACACGACACCACCAGCATGAAGATGATAAAGATGGTTTTCTCTGTGGGACGAGACATGTAACACTCAACCGTATAAGGGCAAGGAGATTGGGAGCATTCTATCTTAGGGATCATGATGAAACCATAAATATAATACTGGCCTACAATAAACGCAGCCTCAAGCAAGATCTTAGCGAACAGGCTGGCTAGATAACTACCTAACAATTGGCCCTTGATTAACACTTTGCCATGATCGTCAGTGTATTTGGGTTGTTTGAGGCCATGCTTTTCTGCATGGCTTTCAATCAGCTGTTTCAGTTTCTTTTCTTTGTGGAGGATATGCAGGACGTGGCCAAAGTATAGGAGCGTTGGCGTGGACACAAAGATGATCTGAAGTACCCAGAAGCGAATGTGGGAGATTGGAAAGGTGTGATCGTAACACACGTTCGTACAACCGGGTTGCTTAGTGTTGCAGATCATTTTTGATTGTTCGTCGCCCCACACTTTTTCAGCCCCGGCTCCGAGAACCATGATCCGGAAGACAAAGAGAACAGTGAGCCACACCTTCCCAATGACCGTGGAGTGAGACTGCACTTTGTCCAGCAGCTTGGAGAGAAAGCCCCACTCTCCCATGCTTGTGCCTGTAGTATCTTCTCTGCCTGAAAAACTAGATGAGAAAGACAGCATTTTGAGTGGTTGGGTTTTGATCTGTTTAAAAGTCAGTTTCTCCTAAAAATGTATTTATTATTTATTCACCATATTATTTATTCATGTCATACAAACTGCATATGCATGTGCAGTGCAAAAATTAATTGTCTTGCTTTCCAGTACAAATATCCCTTTAAGATTCTTAAAGGGACAGTTCACCAAAAAATGATTTTTTTGTCATCATTTACTACTCTCATGTCGTTCCAAACTGGTATCAGTTTCTTTCTTATGTTGAACACAAAAGATATTTTAAAGAATGCTGGTAATCAAATAGATGATGGTCCCCACTGACTTCCATAGTATCGCTTTCCCTACTATGGAAGTCAATGGAGACCAAAAACTGTTTGGTTCTTCAAAGTCTTTTCAAAATATCTTTTGTGTTCAACATAACAAAAAAAAAACTATTCCTTTCAATCAAGTCAAATCAAGAGAAGCAAAATGACTTAAGATATTAAGTCTTATTTTCCAAAAAATGTTATGAAAATTAAGCAAGTTTATGCTTAAAGGAGAAGTTCACTTCCAAAACAAAGATTCACATATAATGTACTCACCCCCTTGTCATCCAAGATGTTCATGTCTTGCTTTCTTCAGTCCTAAAGAAATTATGTTTTTTGAGGAAAACATTTCAGCATTTTTCTCCATATAATGGACTGCTATGGTGCCCCGATTTTAAACTTCCAAAATGCAGTTTAAATGCGGTTTAAACGATCCCAAATGCGGTTGTAAATGGTCCCAGCCGAGGAAGAAGGGTCTTATCTAGCGAAACGATCAGTTATTTTCATAAAAAAAAATAAAATTAATTTTTTTTTTAATCTCAATCCCTTAACTCTGTGTATTCTGGCTCAAGACAGTTAGTGTATGTCGAAAAACTCCAAACGTATTGTCTCTGACAACTTCAAAAATCATTTCAAAATCATCCTACATCGGTGCACAAGTACCGACCCAGTCTTTGCAAAGTAAACATGTAAAGAAGATCAAACACCCTTAACAAAAAAGGTAAAACAGTGATATAGGGTGATTTTGAAGTTGAGGGAGAACATGAGATGGAAGTTTTTCAACATACCCTAACTGTCATGAACCGGAAAAAAACAGTCCAGGCAGAGTAAGACAAGATGAGCGTTTGAGATTAAAAGGTATATAACTTGTATTATTTTTATGAAAATAACCAATTGTTACAATAGATAAGACCCTTCTTCCTCGGCTGGGATCGTTTACAACCGCATTTGGAATCGTTTGAAGCCGCATTTAAACTGCATTTTGGAAGTTCAAAATCGGGGGACACTAGAGCAGTCCATTATACGGAGAAAAATGTGTTATATGTGAATCTTTGTTTTGGAAGTGTACTTCTCCTTTAAAAGAATAGGGTAAGCAAAAATAAAACCAAAAATAAAACGAGATTATTTTTCTTAACCCATTGACAGATTTTCCTCGTTGTAAACATAAACTCACTTCATTTTGACACATTTCTAGACAGTAGGTCGATTTGAGAGTTTTTAAATATTTATAATGGAAAACAAGATAAAAATACTAAGAAAGAAATACTTTTTTTGCTGTGTGCTATTAGGTTTTACTGAACACAAGTAGTTTTTTGTACATGATGCAACTCCAAAAAGGAGAAAAAACACCAAAAACGTCAAATGTATAGAAAGTATCTCAAGACCCAAGAAAATTTTAGCCATTGTTCAATAATAATGTTAAAATAGTGCATGAAATAACATTATATTTTATTCTTTATCTAAAACACTTTCTTTTTATTTTAAAAAGTAAAAAAATTGTAACGCTTTACAGTAATGTCATTTGTTAACTTTAGTTAATGTATTAACTAACTTGAACAAACAATGAACAATACATTTATTACAATTTAACCTTTGTTCATGTTGGTTAATAAAAATACAGTTGTTTATTGTTCATGTTATTTCACAGTCCTTTAACTAATGTTAACAAACACAACTTGTGATTTTAGTAATGCATTAGTAAATGCTCAATTGTGATATTAGTTATGATATTAGTAATGCTATTGTTAACTAATATTAATAAATGCTGTAGCAATTTAGTTCTTAGTTCATGTTAACTAATGTAGTTAACTAATGTTAACAAATTAACCTTATTGTAAAGTGTTACCAAAAATATAATGCTTGACATCGTAAATGTACTGCGCATTATGTGATTCACACTGCATTTCGTTCTTTTTTTTATATATGTACTTCAAGTATTCCTATCAAATTTCAATTTGCTTATTGCAATCAATGTCATAAATACAATAAAGTCATAAATATTTTAGAATCTGCTTACGGGCCACATGTGAGTTTCGGTAGAGGGGCAAGATTATCAGAGAATACGGTAATACTTTACAATAAGGTTCATTAGTTAATTACAATTATTTAACATGAACTAAGAATCAACAATACTTCTACAGCATTTATTAATTTTAATTAATGTTAATTTCAGCATTTACTAATGCATAATTAAAATCACAAGTTGTTTTTGTTAACATTAATTAATGCACTGTGAACTAACATTAACAAACAATGAACGCCTGTTTTTTTATTAACTAACCTTAACAAAGATTCATAAATAGTGTAATGTATTGTTCATTGTTCGTTCATGTTAGTTAATATATTAACTAATGTTAATATGGCACCTTATTGTGAAGTGTTACAGAGAATACTTTAATAATTATGTATAAAAAGAAACCACAGTACCTTTGTGGACAACAATCCGACGTTCAGAAGATAAGAGCTTTCAAGGTGCGGTGTTAAAATCTGCTTTAAACACATTATGCAAACAAAATATGAATTTGAATTAAACATCAAAACATTCACTTAGAAAGAACGATGAGTGGCACTTCAATGGACAAAATCAAAAAGGGATTTTTGACAATAAACAATTCTAGGCAAGTAATTAAATTTGTGTTTTAATGACGGAGAGAAAAGAATATGCAACTAGCAAGCAAGATTTCTAACATTGTGAATGACTGACTTCTTCTATGTAGCATTCAGTTTGAAGAGTGAATGGTTAACATTTAGCAATCACCAAAAACCGTCTGTGTACTAGTACAATGTAACTTTATTAGATTAGAATCAGTTTTGTTAGCTGTTTAGAATCTTTAACTAAATTTTACAATATGTATCACATATAATTAGCAAATAGATCAATAGACAAATTTAAAATATGTAAAATGTATGTTCTTACCTGTGACAGCTTGCGTCTCAGTGCAGTGCTGATTGACTGTGTTGCTCAATGATTAAATGGCATGTGTCAGGTGTAAAGATTGAACTTCAGTGCAGTGGATTTCACAATTTTTTTTTTTTTTTTTGGCTGCCACCTTCCTCTTGACATCTGATTAAAGTTCCATGGCCATATTTGGGATAGCAAGATAAAATTGAGCCCAAAGTTAATTATTAATCATGCTAGAGAATCTAGGAGAGATACATACATGTGAGACAGAATCTCTGTACGTTTGTATTCTCACGTAGCATAAGAATAGATATATATACACGTGCAGTTCATTCACAAGAACTTGGCACAGTATATTGATTAACCGTCATTGTGATTCAGCGCATTACTGAAATTTCTGCACACAGTGAAACTGGGAAATAAACCGCTGTGTTTTTAATGTTTCATCATGAGAGAAGAGAACAGAATAAATATTCCCTTGACATGCACAAGAGAAGGAGCTTTTATAACATAATGAATCCTTGAGTTTTAGTAGGGTATTCGTCATCAGAGCTGTAGTTATTCTACGCTGGAGTCATTAAAAAGAAACAGTAAAAAACAGCAGTGTGCTCGTATTTGAGATATGCAAGAACAACATATATCAGCGTAAAGATAGTGCAACTTGCAGTGCAATACAAACAGGTAGAGGAGTAGGGTTGGGTATCGAAAATAGAGTAATAGAGTAAATAGAATAAATCATCATTTTGAAAGTTCATTTGACATTCCAAATAATGTTAAAGATTTATTGATTACGTTGCTATGCCAGTAGATGGCGAAAGGGGGCTGTTAATATTGTATTTTTGATCATTCATTCAAAAACACTGATTCATCCAGTAACGAACCAAGGAAAGATTCACAGTGAGTGAATCACTAAATCATCTGCTTATAAATTAGGTCTACATGTGATTTTGTTTAGTTGTCTAATGTTTTTTTTTCTTCAGAATCGTAAGAGAACCACAACTTCTATTTAAAAAACAACAACAACAATAACCCAATTTATCCAGATCAACACAGCTCTATTTTGCAAACAGCTGTTTAAGTGAATCTTGTTTTTATGTAGCCTGTTGATTTTTGTACATTGGTATTCAGCTGCAACTAAATGTTTAGCAAAAAAAGAAACAGAATAAATATGCTTGATATCAGCTTTTGGAATCGAAACTGGGAATCGAAAAGAATCGGAATCGATAAGCAGAATTGGAATCGGAATTGATAACATTCTAACGATACCCAACCCTATAGAGGAGAATTCAAAAAATGTGTTTATGTGCATTTTTATATGATTCTTAAATTGTTCTCGTGTGAATTTGTACAGAAATGTTAAAACATACTGTGTTTTTAAGGTGAATAAAATTACTAAGACAGTTATTAGATGTTAGTAATCTTTCATTATTCTAATTATCATTCTAATTATCTTTAATTCATTCATAAATATTGTTATTGAACACCACATCTTGCGAAAAAGAAACTTTTGTTGATTTAAAAATTTTATTTTGAAGAAGGATACATTCAGAATACACATTACTATAAATTTGTTTCTTTATAATGAAAAATATGGCCAAAGAAATTGACAACATCACACAAACAAGACATGCGGATAGTGCTTGAGTCACTTACTAACTCTTAATACATATATTTACACACAATATATACAATCATAACCGTTTTTTTTTTCACCATAGTATATCAAACATATCCAATTAAAAGTCAAACATGCGTTGTACACAAAATGATCATAAAATAATTAAATAACACACTCCGTTTGAGGAGTATCATACCAATACTTTTTTTTTTTTCAAGTGTCCCAAATACTGGACAGTACGCTAAGGGCTATGGAAAACAAAAACTAGAGATTAACTGTAGTTTCTCTAAAAACTTGGCTGATTGTGAAATTTCTAACATACAAAAATCTAAATCTAACGGTCTTCCATTAATTGTTTCTCTTCTTTCGCCCCATCCAGGCTTCCTCCAAGACTCTGTCCGCTCTCATACTGCTTGTTGATTTTGTTTTGCTTCAGAGCGTCTTCAGAGTTCATCCAGGATGATGGCAAACTTGCGGGGTTTCCAGCCGAATTGATGTTATGTGTCCGTCTCTTGCTGCTTCGGCATCTGAGCCTCTTGCACATCAGGTAAAACACCTCTATGACATTCAGTACCAAAGACACACAAGCTACCACTAGCATAAAGATGATAAAGATGGTCTTCTCTGTTGGACGGGACATGAAACATTCTACAGTGTACGGGCAAGGGGATTGGGAGCATGTAAACTTTGCGATCATAACGAAGCCATATAAATAATACTGTCCAACAATGAATGCAATCTCCAGGATGATTTTAAAAAACAACTGGGTTAGATAGCTGCCGAGCAGGTTTCCTTTGATTTTGACGTGACCTTCTTCATCTGTGTATTTGGGTGCCTTCAACACGTGGCCCTCGCCAAGACTTCGTATCTTCTCCCTGAGTTTATTCTCTTGGTGAATGACTTGCACCGCATGGCCCAGGTACACCAAAGTTGGAGTGGATACAAATAAGATCTGCAAGACCCAGAAGCGGATGTGCGAGATGGGGAACTGCCAATCGTAGCATACATTCTCGCAACCGGGTTGCATCGTGTTGCAAACCAAACTCGATTGTTCATCACCCCAGACGCTCTCCGCTGCTGCTCCCAGCACCAGGATCCTGAAGATGAAAAGGACGCTCATCCATATCTTGCCGATGACGGTGGAGTGAGACTGTACTTTGTCTAATAACGCCGAAAGAAATCCCCAGTCTCCCATGTTTGCTGATTGTCAGACTTTCCTACGAAAAAGGATGTAAGAAAGAAAACAGGTGAAATGCAAAGTCCACTTAGGTCTAACTTAATCAATAAGCCTTTAAATGATGGTTTCATTAATGGTATACTCCTAATAGATTAATGTACTTAATAATTAATAACTCCTTTAAACAAGTTCAGTTACTGTGACCATAAAGAAAAGCAAAGCATGAAAAGAAGACAGGTAAAAGAGATCTTTAATTAATCAATAAAAAAACTTTAAGAGGTATTTTTAATAAATTAGTAAATTATATATTTAATCAAACTATATAAAATGCATTAATAACTGTAATACATTCGCATATGGTGTAAGCAAAACATAAAAAATTGAATTGACAGTGGTTTGTACTGGATACAAGAAAATAGCTTTTTAATTAATATTCAATAAACTTTTTAATATGTATGATTCTTATTCATTGAATAAACATCTGTGGCTACTAGTAAATATAAAATACTAAAAAATACATTTACAATACATACATGTTAAATCATCCTGTAAAACTTTACTACTTTAAAAACATCCTGTAAAACCTTACTATGTATTTATAACATTTACAGTGTTGTTAAAGAGCAATTACTATGATAATCAATTAGATGTTAGTAACTACACATGAGCCTGATTAGTCAGATTCAAATTATTTTAATTTAATTTATTCTTAAATATCCTCTTTTTACACCACAAGTCAAACAGCTTTTGTATATTCTACCTAAAACAATGTACACTTGTACAAAAAAATATTACAATGTAATATAAATGTAACACTTACCTTTAGTGAGTTTCCCCTCTTCCTATTGGAAACTAAGCTTCATACCAAGTGATAGCTGAGAATGTTGAACCTTGATTTTTAGGCTTTACTAAGATTGTGTAATAGCTGAAAGCGGCCTGCTGTCACGTTGTCCGACAGTAAGCAATGAAAGAAGCAGATCTTGAACACAAGTACACAGGAGTGCCACATTAATGATTGAAAGACTTGTAAGTGTCTAACCGACACATATTGTATTCTAATTAAAACAATAGTATTTTTATTATATACAGTTGCAACCAAAATTATTCAGCCCCCCCAGAGATTGTAATTTACAAATACAAGCTTTTCTGAAGATCCAGGACTTCATAAAAATCGCATCTACAACAGTTCACTGGCATAGTAAAAGTGATAATGTCAATATATAATGTAATGTCATAATTATTCAACCCCTATTCAACATTGCTGTTTTAAGTCATTTGGTTTTATGGTAGGAAGCAGAATTGTTTTAAAACACAATTAAGCCTTTAGAAACTGTATTGAAAGAAACAGAATTAGCTCTCACAAAAGCTATAGAGAAAAAATAGTTTTATTAAATTAGAAAGTCTAAGGCTACATGAAGATTTCCAAGACATAAAAAGTTTCTATAGACATAGTTGGCAGTCTTATCCCTTAGTTTAAAGTGTGCTGTAACAAAAAACCTTTGAGGGTGCTGAACAAAAAAAGCACAATATCAGAAAATGTTTGATCAGAGCAACTGAGAAAAACTTGCAATGTACAGCCAAAGATTTGCAAGATGACCTGATGAAAGGAGGAAAAACATTTCAATGCAGTGTATAAGAAGAACACTAGACAAGTATGGCCTTCATATTGAGGCATCTTGCCAAGTACCACTCTTGACCAAGAAGAACAAAAAGGCTGATTTAAACATGCTAAAATTAATTTGGAATGGAGGAATGTTTTATGGAGTGATGCGACCAAACTGGAACTCTTTGGATTAATAAATCAGCGGTATGTCTGGTGCAAAAAAGGAAAATCTTAAGCAGAAGAACAGCATCTCCATCATCAAACTAGGAGGTGGATCAGTCCTGTTATAGGGTTGTTTTACTGTAGCAGGAAGTGGAAAACATGACCAAATGAAGGATATCATGGATTCTTTGAAGTATCAGGCCATTTTAGCAAGAATTGTGATGCCTTTGGTGCAATTACTGAAGCTAATCATCAATGCACTTTCCTGCAGGACAAGCATCCCAAAGTATACATCCAAATCTACTTATGCTTGGTTGAAGGATCAGTCATTGAATGTTCTTGAGTGTCCTGTTCAGTCTCCAGATTTAATTTCCATTGAAAATATTTGGTTGAATTAGAATAAGGCAGTGGCAAAGTGAAAACCAAAGATTATCAGTGATCTGAAAGCTTTTTTATGCGAGGAATGGGCCAAGATTGCAGTAGAGAGGTGACAGAAGCTTCTAAGCACTTCTAAGCAGCGTTTATTGGTGGTTTTAAAGAATAAAAGATTCTGCACCAAATTTGACTTTTGGGGGTTGAATAATTTTGAAAATGAACGTTTAGAGCCAATTAGATTTTTTTTTTTCATTATTCATCAACTTACGTTCTCAGAATTACTCAAATGTGTGTTAATATACTTTCTCTAATAGTGTACTGATGCCTTTATTGAATTGTTTTCACAAAATTTTGTTCTCTGCAGCAAAATGTCTTGCAGGTCAAGGGGGTTGAATAATTTTGATTGCAACTGTATGTAGTTTTAAATTTTATTCAGCAAGGATGCATTAAATTATAGAAAAGTTACACAAAAGACATTTAAAAACTTGCAAACGATTTCTATTTCATATGAATGCTACCCTTTTGAATTTTCTATTCATCAAACAATTCAGAAAAAAAACATGATTTCCAGAAAGATATTAAGCAAATGTTTTTGACATTGATAATAATAAAAAACGTTTCTTGAGCACCAAATTAGCATATTAGAATGATTTCTGTAGGATCATGTGACACTAAAGTTTGGAGTAATGAAAATTCAGGAATAAATTACATTTTAAAATATATTTAAACAGAAAACTGTCTTATTTTAAATTATAGTAATGTTTCACAGTATTACAGTTTTTGATCAAATAAATTCATTCTTGAGAGACTCCTTTTAAAGAAACACAAACAAAATCTTTCAAACACTAGTTTATTTATATTATTTTTCCAAAATACAAAAACAGAACATAAGTAAAAAAAAAAACATAGTATACATGACACAGTTTTGAAGCTTTTATTCGATCTAACTTTTCTACAGAGTACAAATTCAGACTTAAATGAGAAAAATATCAGCAATACTACATTATTGATTTGTTAAACAGAGAGAGAGGGAATCTTGCAGACACTTGTTTATTTATATTATGTTTCCTAAATACAGAAACAGAACAGAAATAGAAAAAAACAAACAGAAAAACAGAACAGGAAAGAAAAACATAGTATACACAACATTTTTTTAAGCTTTCGTTTAATCGAACCTTTCTGCATAGTACAAATTCAGAAAGAAAAAAAACGAAAACATGAGTTTTCAGCAATACTACATTATTGATTTTTTAAACAGAGAGAGAGGGTCATAGCACGCTTGACGTTTGGGGATCTCGACCGTGCACGAGTCACTCGAATCAGTGGCTGTTTGCTCAATTTGACCGTGTGAAAGCCTTTGTGTACAGAGACCTGCTGATCAGATACGGACCTCTTGCATGTCAGCACTGTGGTCCTCTGAAGCCACGCTCTTGGTTGCCTCATTGCCAGGTTCCCTCCTTTGAAGCTCCAGCTCGCGGTTCATCCAGTTCTGAATCACCTGATGTGTAGTCTTGAAGTCCTTCCTGTTCACAACCGGGGTCACGGGAGTGATGGTGTAGTCCTTTTTGCGGCTGAGACACTGGTTGATCTTTTTGGCGCAAAGATACAAGATCTCGATCACATTTAGGAGTAGAGAGACGCAGGCCACCACCAGCATGAACCAGATGAAGACGCTTTTCTCAGTAGGCCTCGACAAGAAACAGTCCACCTTGTTAGGACATGGAAAACGGGAGCAGACGTATTGGGGGTCAAGAGTAAAGCCATAAAGATAGTACTGGCCACAGATGAAACCCACCTCTAAAAGTATCTTGAAAACCACACTCAGAATGTAGCTTGTCAAGAGACACCCCCGAATTTTGACCTTCCCATTGTCCCTGTAGTACTTGGGAAATTTGTAGCCTTTCTTAAGGAATGCATTGATTTGCTCATTCTGAAGCTCTTTCTGCATCATCTCTTTCACTTTCTTTTCGACGTGGATGATGTGGACAACATGGCCCAGGTAGGCCAAAGTAGGTGTGGACACAGAGATGATCTGCAGCACCCAAAAACGAATGTGTGAGATGGGGAACGCATGGTCGTAGCAGACGTTCTCACACCCCGGCTGCAGCGTGTTGCAGATGAAGTCCGACTGCTCGTCGCCCCACACTCTGTCGGCACCGGCGCAGAGGACTAGAATCCTGAACACAAACAGGACGGTGAGCCAGATTTTTCCCACCACCGTTGAGTGTGCCTGGACTCTATCCAGCAGTCTTCCAAGAAAGTCCCACTCACCCATCTTTAATGTTAATTGAATTCTTGAAAGAAAAGACATTATCGTTAATTGGACAGAGCAGGCTGCAATTTATATGCATAATTTGTTTTCACATATTTTATGCAAGCACTATTGATGGATTCAGTCAATTCTGTGTCTATCATCAAGTCAGGAGACAAACCAGATTATTTTTTATAACGTACATGGGAACCAAGGTTTTTGTGCTGAAAACTCAAAACATTGATAGTGACAGTGCACAATAGTCTTTTCCGTCTTCAGCTCAGCTTGGTGCTCTTTAATATTCTGCACAAGACTGGTTTTTAAATGCTTGTTTGCTTTAGGATTTAAAATGAGACTTACATTTCAGATCATATTACATATATGTGACCACAAAATCAGTTGTAAATAGCATGGGTATATTTGTAGCAATAGCCAACAATACATTGTATTTTTTTTATGCCATTAATTATTAGGATATTAAGTGAAGATCATGTTCCATGAAGATATTTTGTAAACTTCCTACCGTAAATATATCAAAACTTATTTTTTGATTAGTAATATGGACAACTTTAAAGGCGATTTTCTCAAAATGTACATTTTTTGCACCCTCACATTCCAGATTTTCAAAAAGTTGTATCTCAGCCAAATATTGTCGTGTCCTGGTTATGTCTAAATCCCAATTTTAAAAAAACTGACCTTTATGACTGGCTGTGTGGTCCTGGGTCACATATATACCTTTTTGTTTTTGGAGGTGAAAGGTTTTATTTTTTACTTTTCACTAAAATGGTATTGTTGATAATACAGTTTATAAAGAAACAAACTATATCAAATTAGACACATGCAAACTAAAAGCATTTACACAAATGGGTACATAAAATCAAAATAGGGGGTTAAGATTAGTTACTTGGATTTAAAAATTAAGGTAAAATGTCTGGAGGTTAAGCTGCATATTCATATGCATTTTCTTAACACTGATGTTCAAAAGTTTGGAGTTGACTTATGGTCACCAAGGCTGAATTTATTTGATCAAATATGCATAAAACTGTAATACTGTGAAATATTATAACATTTTAAAACTTATAAATAAATCTTTTCTAGATTAATATGTTCTTAGTTAATCTATTTTATTCCTGTGATGCAAAGCTGAATTTTCAGCATCATTACTTCAGTCTTCAGTGTCACATGGTCCTTTAGAAATCATTGTAATATGCCGATTTGCTGCTCAAGAAATAAGTTGTGCTGCTTAATTTTATTTTTCAGCATCCAGAATTGATTTGAAATTTGAAAAACATTATACATGCTTTTTCATTCAAAAAACCTGATCCAAACTTTTGAACAGTAGTGGAAATAAAAAAGAGAATATCATAAGCATTTCAGTGATAAATAACAATTACTTTTTTCGCTTACCAAATATAAGTAGACAGAGAGGAAGTTTCACCCACTCGACAGAGGCTCTAGTAGAGATGTGTGTCAGAGTTTTTCTCCTAGCCTTCATTTCCCTATCGAAGAGGCAGCTTTTGAAACAAAACAAAGATTCATTTATCACATTATCACTGTGAAGACTCCTACCAATTTTCAGCCTTGACACCTGCTGGGGCCAGTTGCATAAACTACGCCTCTATGTTAAAGGGATAGTTTACCCAGAAATGAAAATTCTGTCGTTAATTACTCGCCCTCATGTCGTTCCAAACCCGCAAAAACCTTCGTTCATCTTTGGAACACAAATTAAGATATTTTTGATGAAATCCGAGAGCTTTCTGACTCTCCGTAGACAGCAAGGGTCCTTCCACATTCAAGGCCTACAAAGGTACCAAGAACATTGACAAAATAGTCTGTGACATCAATTGTAATTTTATGAAGCTATGGGAATACGCTCTCAGATTTCATCCAAAATATCTTAATTTGCGTTCCGAAGATGATCGAATGTCTTGCGGTTTTAGAAAAACATGAGGGTCAATTAATAATAGAATTTTTATTTTTGGGTGAACTATCCCTTTAGGACAGTGTCTTAAGGTCTAATTAATAATTAGTCAAGGAGTAATCAGTCTTATTTTTTGGATTCAACTTGAACTAATATATGTTTTTATGTAACCAGACTTAACAAATGATAACCAGCCTTAAAGAGAAAAAGACAGATAACTAATTTATATACCTTTTATGCAACCGCCAATGGAATTTGAATATTTAGTCAGAGCATGTTCAGATGGGTTTGTTATGCAAGTTTATAAGACATGCATTATATAATAGCTCTTTTATAAATTATGGCTTGCAACGTCTCTGCACTACTCCCATCCAAATTTCAGAAGTATTTGTTTTCAAACACGTTTCCTAAACATACTCCTTTGCTCTTATCACTAGATAGTCCTGCCCTAAACTCATGCCACTGGTTGCGACTATATAAGTGTGAAAAGAGAAAGTATTTTTAGATTAAACACACCTGACACTCTTTAAATTCTATTAATCTATTTATTTTTCTTCATGCTGCATTTCAGTTTTGACTTTATTGTAAGAATCCATTGCTGAAAAACCCTTCCTTTATTAAAAAATAATGGTAGGTGTTACGTCTGTTAATATGAGTGAGATTATGTGAGTAAAGTGCATTAGGTGTTCTTGCCAGCTGAGACACAACATTTAACTTATCTACATTTTAAAGATAATACTGGTTGTCGGCATGACTAGAGTTTATACAATGGACTGCATATACTTTAGTCATGCTGACAGCATACATAAATCTCACACTTTTAGCTATTACAAAATAATTTAACAACATTGAAAAATCAAACAATTTCATGCAGTCTTTAAGTTAATGAAGACTGTAAATCAGAATTTTTAAATAAATAATAGTCTTTTGATAATCATTGGAGCTTTTTATTGATCATTTTAAAGTTGCAACAACTAAATGTGATACACTGCAATAACCCAACCCTGGCTATACAAGGTAGAATGAATATATATTACTGCTGAGTATAGCCAGTATACTCAAAAACATTTGAAATCTGAATAAATACTTAATTTACAAAACTATTTTTCTGAATATATGAATCTGACCTTTGCAAAATGCAGAAGGAATGGATTAAAGACAAAAGCAATAATGCAAAAGCTGACAGATTTGTCATCATGTTCCACCCATTCAAACCACTTTTTTGTGCAAACAAATGTACTGAATAACTGAGCCATTTGACTCAGAACTCAGTATGAGGGGGTAAAGGGACAGGGGGTGTAGTTAATTTTCAGTCTCAACACTTTCAGCACTCATATTATTCTAAGTTTGGTCGAAATAAACTCTGCAACACCAGTTTCATGAACCAGGTCCTTCACAAGGAGGGGAAACATCCCTGTCAGGTGGCTCTTGTGAACACACGTGATCCCAGCATCCACACCCACTCTGGCATGCACTGCACCAGTCGAAACTGGAAAAAGAATAGCATAGAAATACTAAATATACACACTATGTTTTTTTTAAAAACATTGTTTACAGTAGGGATCCTCGAATCTGGTTCGCAAGATCCACTCTTCTGCAGAGCTCAGCTCCAACCCAGATCAAATTCACTTACCTGTGACTGTCTAATGATCCTCAAGACACTGATTAGCATGCTAAGGTGTGCATGATTAGGGTTAGAGTTAAACTCTAGCTGGAAAAGTGGATCTCACAAGCCAGATTTGAGGATCCCTGGTCTACAGTGACTGATTGACTACCTGTATGGTGTGAGGACAGTATCCTGTGGTTCGGTGAGAGACACCCAGAGTTGAAAGAGCATGGCTGGCATACACTTGTGGGCTTGGCACCAGCCAGCTAGCAGGACCGTAACCATCAGATCCTTGCGATGAGACTCTAAAAGGCAGCAAACTCTGCACAAAGACTCCTCGATGGCCATATTCATAGTGCAGAGAGCGACTGAAGTTATCAAGAAAGGCCTGTGGGGAATTTAAAACACAGTTGAATCATAAGATAAATAAAACATACAGACATAAAGTGCAGCAGGGATTACATTTTGTAGGCCAAAAACAGTGATGTAGGATGATTTTGAAGTTGGAGGAAAAATTGAGATGGGAGTTTTTTGACATACCCTAACTGTACTGAACTGGAGTGCACAGAGTATGCTTGCGCATCTCAGAGCTAGATAAGACGAGCATTTGAGGTTAAAAAGTATATAAATTGTAAATGTTTTTAGAAAATAACTGATCGTTTCGCTAGATAAGACCCTTCTTTCTCAGCTGGGATCGTTTAGAGTCTTTGAAACTGCATTTAAACTGCATTTTGGAAGTTCAAACGCGGGGAGCACAGAAGTCCACTATATGGAGAAAATGCCTGAAATGTTTTCCTCAAAAAACATAATTTCTTTACAACTGAAGAAAGAAGATCATCTTGGATGACAAGGGGCTGAGTAAATTATCTGTAATTTTTTGTTATGCAAGTGAACTAATTCTTTAAGTAAAACTGAATCAGTTGTTAAATATTTATTGATGGAGACAATTAAGTTGTGTAACCCGTTTAATTTTTAACTTCTGGCGATTGTATTTAGGGTTCAGCATTCATAAAAGTTGTTAATCAAGATTAACAGAATGTCTTTTTTTTGGTCACAGAGCTTATTTTCTGCATTAAAAACTTATTGGGATTTTATCAAGAGAACCAGGATAATGCTAACTTCTCAGTTGGTCTACAAAAATACATCACAGCAGCACTCTAATGACTGAAAACGAGTAGACATCAAGTAGAAATCTGACCGTAGATGCAGAAAGAGCAGCTTTTCTGGAAGTCGGACACAAGCAGCGCCCAGCAGAAATGTTGACCACTGCTCCTTTTCCTTTGTCCAACATATTGGGCAGTGCCAGACGGGTGACAAGAGTGGCAGCTACTATATTTCTATTAATAGTGTCCCACACTACAGATTCAGAGAGGTCCGTAAACTCTCGAGAGAGGTCCAGAGACCCATCCAGACTGTTAATGATGAATCCAATATCTTTACCGCCGATGGCATCTTTTATAGGTTTGCAGGCCGAGGGCCCCTGACTGAAATCAGCTTCAATCAAAATGGCCTCTACCCCATAAGTGTCTGAAATGGCTTTGGCAGTGTCAGTCAAGTTACTGATGTCACTGCTGATCAGAATCACACAGATGCCATGCCTGGCCAGTTCCCCTGCATACGCTTTTGCTATCGCCTCTGAAGCACCTATTGGGGGAAAAAAGGACATTTTTGTCAATTCAAGTTAGGTAAATATCAGTATGCAGTATTATAACACATATTAAAGGTCATTGCATGACTTTATTCACTTTTAAACCTACCACATATGATAGCCCATTGTCCATACTGCTGACTAAGATTTCTATGGGACACAAGACGAGGAATAAAATGAAGCCTTATCAGGCTATAGCAGTCCCTCATAAATATCACAGCCTTGCTGGCTGTGTAACACGCACCCACGAGTGCCAGCGTTTCCACATAACAACTGCATGATCTAGCGATTTCTCTATACAAAAGCTGGAAGCTGTCAACAGCGGCCATTATAAGCTGAACTTCGTGCTATTAATTACTCTAAATCAGCTGCCAATAAAAAAATAATAATCTTTTATACTCAACGAGTTCGTTTGCATTCAACTAGCTTGACTATAATTGTTAATACGAGTATTATTTCACCAGATTCTCCTCTTCGGTCTTGTCACATCATGTGAATCAGGAAACCCGGAACATTTTAAAGTCACGTGACGCGAGCGTGTCACGTGATCAACACTGGCTTCTTCACTCAGCGTCAAACGTTCAAATATCACCTTTCTTCGTATTTCTCTGCTTTTATTGTATTTATTTTTGTGAGATTCGCTATCGTAAACGTTGCTAGACATGGAATACATCCATACGGCTGTGCCGTAAAGCTTATTTTTTGTAAATAACGGGTGTTTTGTTACGGATACCTCAGCTCAGCTGAGCTTGTTTCCATAGAAACGGTAGTGCTAACGGATGCTAAGCTGATTTATACACAGCTCTGTGCTTTATGAAACGACTGATTATGAAAGATTTCTAATGTTATGAAAGCGACGTAGCTCATCTGTTTGGACATGATGTGAAATTATTCCAGGTAATGTTTAAAACTTCCCATGAGCAGTAACGTTATGTGTTAACGTGTTTGTTAGTAAGCTGAATACCAATACTTCATTTCTGAATGTCTCATTTTTAAGTGCTTATATAATATTTACCGACATAGCTAGCGTGCAGTGCATTACTCTGATGTAATGGGATACGATGCCTAAATGTTATTATTAATGTATCTATGGAAATGTGTTGTAAATATAATCCAGTAATATTTTAGCTGTATTAGTTAGCCTTTTGTATAATGTAGATGAACCCATCAGATTTGAGCACACTTAACATGTTACTGTTTCTTATGATTTGGAAATGGCTTTAATGTTTGAATTAGTTTTATAGACAAATACAAATTGTGGACTACACCTTAATTTCATCAATTTTCTTTCAAACTGATTTGTTTAACTGTTTAATGGATTGAGTCAGATACTCAAGGAAAATAAGACAACATGTGTCCAGCATACACGGGAACTCTTTCAAAACTTTTTTAAAATATTCCAGGAATCGTAACTTTGTGGGGATATATACCGCATAGACTGAATACTTCCCACCGCTGTTACTACAGGTCAAACACACCTTACTTAACACCTTGTTTCTCTAAGCAGAAGATCCCCTGTAGAGAAGAGCTGATCACACCCCTGAGAAGCGATGTCTCAGTTCTCCAGCGAGGATGAGGCAGAGCTCCAGAGCCTGCTGCGAGAGCTCCTGAAAAGTGTCAAAGACAGAATCTCAGGAGCACCGTCGGTGGAATGTGCTGAGGAGATTTTGCTTCATTTGGAGGAAACTGACAAGAACTTTCACAAGTAAGAGAGATATGTCTCTTTCAGTACATGTTAAGCCTGATTGACCCATTTTCATGGCCTTCCAATGTTTTTCAGCTACGAGTTTGTGAAGTATCTGCGGCAGTATGTGGAGAGCAGCTTGGGAGCTGTTATTGAAGAAGAGACTGAGAATTTCACAAGGGGTGACGGTCATGCTATTGGGACGGGGCAGGACACCCTGGTTCACGCTGTTACGAAGAGGACTAGGGAGTCCGCACAGTATGCGTTTTTATGATTCCTGTTACCCTGTGTTTCTTTATATGATAAGATGCTTTTGTGGATGTTTACTTAATGCATGATGCAATGCATCAATGCAGTGGAGAAAGTAAATGTTGTTAGCAATCTTTTGAAAATTAAATTAGTGATGAAATGCGATGATGAAATGCGATGATGAAAGCGAAAGAGCCATGTGTTTTCGGATGTATTTAATAAGATTTTATTAGATGCATTGCTTTCTCATTGCATGATGCAAAAATATCAGCACAAATGTAATTCTTAAAGTAGTTTAATATGGAATATTTTCAGAGAAATTTAATTTTCAGCATTAATTTTCTGCGTAAACATTTTTATAAAATTCTTTCAGTAAAAAGCTCTAAGCCATGAAACAAACCAGCCATCTCCAGAATCAGACAACATTACAGTCACTTATTTTCAAGCAAAAAACAAATTTAATGTCTTTTAGGAAAAGTACGTATCCCATAAAGCATTTTTAAATTACATCAATGAATCAGAGACAACATGAGGATATAAAACTGTATTTCAGAATATTATATAAACAATATAATAGTTGACTGAAAAACACACTACAGTTTAGAAGCATGGGGGTCGGTAAGATTTTTAATAATGTTTTTGAAGTTTCTTATGCTTGCCAACAATTTGTTTAATAAAAAAAAATTATATATATATATATATATATATAGATAGATAGATAGATAGATAGATAGATATTGTAAAATGTTATTACAATTTAAAATAATTAGTTGGTGTTTAGCAGCCATTACTCCAGCCTTCAGTGTCACATAATCATTCAGAAATCATTCTAATATGCTGATTTAAGAGAAAAAACTATTTTTTATTATTATTATTAATTATTAACTATAATGCTTAAGCCATAATGCTTAAATAACTAAAAATAAATAAAATACTAATATATATATATATATATATATATATATATATATATATATATATAAT
>JAHKKF010489453.1:0-15487 GCA_019740295.1 Labeo calbasu | reverse complement strand
TTTTTTTTCACCCTGTTAAGCTCTGTTTAAAAAGAAAAATTCCCAGAAATTGACTCTTTATGTTTCTTTTGTGTTGCTAAAGAAGAATCTGTTTATCATCTTCTCTGGGAATGCAAATATACAGTTTTGTTCTGGAAGCATTTCTGTATCTTCATGTGTATGTTCATCACAGTTTTTCTTTGTTATTCAAAGATATTTTAGTTGGTCATTACAACTTTGATAAAGATGTAAATTTTTACACAAATGATGGACCTATTTTCACCAGCAAATATTGTGTCTAAAATGCAAGTCACTTAAAATGAACTGCTACTGAACTGTTGTAGGCCTCTAAAACCAGTGGCTGTATCCAAAAGCTTGGGCTGCTGACTTGTTGCCTCGCTGCTTTATCAGGTAATGACTTTGCAGGCAGCGTTTAAACACAAAGGCACATCACAAAACTGATTTGAGTCAGACTTCTGAACCAGCGTAACAAAACAGAGCAAGCTTTGTAAAACTGAAGCGAATACTCAATTACTATAATAGTAATTTCTTGATAGAAATAACATTAAAAGTGGAAAAAAGTTGGTCAAAAACATACATTTGCACATTTGTCAAGGAATGAAATGCAGAATCGATCAGCTGACACCTGGAAGGGCATCTCAGAAGACAGGAAGTGAAGCTAACACTGGACCTTGGAATGCATCCTTCGAAGGCTCACAGTCTCTGTGAGTTATTATAGAGTTAACGAAAGTTATCATGATCATTGAAATGTTCAGAACAGATGTCATTACAAATGTCAGTAGACTGGGAAGAGTACTGAACACTCATTGCTGTCAGACTTTCAAAATCCATCACTTGAATTAAAATTATAAAAATATACTTTGAAAAAAAGATTTAAAATGATTACAAGAAGTATTTTAATACTGATGATACTGTTTTTGTAACCAAATCTTTGCATAACTGATAGAAAACACTGGCATCTAACAATGCCTTGGAAAAAAAAGTATATACATAAAACCCAATAGGAAATAAAACAATTATCAAATAAGCATGTGTCCTACAACCTGCAGTCAATGCCATTTGGAAAAGAAATCAATCAAATCTGTATGTTTGTGAAAATATTCACCAACATAATAACCCTTTAACCCCTTAACTTTTATTTAAGCAACTGTAATTTAATTACACACTTTTTCTCAGTAACTGTAACAGATTGCAGTTATATTTTGTAATTAAATTACGTAATCCCGTTGAATTAAACCAAACGCAAACACAGATCATTTTGTGTCTCATACTGGCCCTGATAATCATAACATGTACTTTATGAAGCATTTAAACCACTAAATTTGTGAAAGCAATTTTACAAATCGAACTAAAATTGACAAGAAATTGATCCAAGAAATTTGGAAGATGAAAATAGGTTGTTGAAATTTTAATAGCCTAATATAGGCTCTGTTAAAGCAATGCATTTTAAATCAGTGCAGTTAATACTTTTTTATTTAAAAGACTTTTGTCATTATTTTACTTTCATAAATTTGGGATTTGTTTTCCTTACTATAAACCATGTCCTCAGATGCCACGTTGCCAGTATCTTCAATGTTGTAAACAACAGCAAACTGCTGTGCAGAGGGCGTCGCTTCACACTCCAGTCCACTGGGTGGCGAAAATGCGCCATAAAACACAAGAATAAGCAGCAATATGGCGATCTCCAGTGAATGCATGGAAAATCTTATTGGGACCTTTCGTGAGTCGTTAAAACAGCAAGGTTTTGAAATTTATCCTTTCAAGGTAATATATACGACTCCACTAACATAATTAAAACAAATATTCATCATAATGAAAACATTTGACGTCTTTATTATCATGCTAAATATATCCATGTTAAAGTATAGTTCTGTTCATCTAATCATAAACCGTCAAAATCACTAGTGCACTTACAAATAATTGGGACAGAGCACATAAATGATTGCTTATGTATACAGCTCTCGATGTAAGCACTAAAAGTGTTCAACTGAACTCCCAGTGATTGTTTTGTTGTAGGTTGGCTGGTACAATGCAGTGGTATCTCATGCTCATCACCTGCCATACCCAGCAGACACTCTGGCTGTAGTGGTCCTGAGCACACCAGCCATGTTCGAGCGCTCATTCCTACCCTTCTTACAGAGCCAGTGTTGTGAGGCTGTCAGAGACCCCATAGATCAGTGTACCGCTCACATACTCTCATCTTCTGTCTCCCTGGTATGGTACAAAGCAGATTTTTACTACTTTCACATATTAGCGTGACACTTTTTTTTGTAGAGCATCACTCCATTATCTAACCAATATTGTCTTGTTTTAATCTTGCACTCTCTTTTTTTATTCAGTGTTTTCCAAATCAATCTGTGGATGTCAGTTATGATTATGAGATGCTGCCCAGCAGAAGACCCAAGTTTCTTGCCCAGACCGCCGCCCACATATCAGGAGCAGCATATTACTACCAGAAGTCAGATATCCACAATCCACCATGGGGTGATAAGGTCAGTGCTGATCTACAGGCACTTTCAGCTGGGTATTACATACATTTTGGGTATTAACTCAGTTGATTGAAATATGTAATTGTGAGTAAGTAGACAACAAAATTATTAGGGCTGAAATAACGCATTACAATGTCTGATAATGTCTGTTCAGTGTTTTGCTTGTCTGTAAAAATATTGTCTGTGAATTGTCTTCATTTGGTGACTTTTATCAGCAAATTGCTGCATGCAATAAATTAAAATCATTACTCTGCAAATAATGTTTTTTAAAAAATTATTAGCTAGGGTGACCATACGTACTCTTTTTCCCTGACATGTTCTGGCCAGGATTTCTATATTGACTAAACTATCCAGGTTTTAACTTTGTTTTCATAATTGCTTTCTCTGTAGAGCTCAGCTTCTCACATGCCACGATTGGTTAATTATGTACAGTGCCTTCATGTTATTGGTCAAACTACTTTTCGAACATTAACTTCAGCAAGTATGAAAACAGGAAAACAAAAAAGCCAAAACATGAATATTTTAGGCAATATAGAAATCCTGACCAGGATGTGTCTGAGAAAAAGAGCACATATGGTCACCCTAGATTAGCCACCCTTAGGCAGCTTGTGTGGATACACTCGTAACACAATATACTGCATGTGCATATATTAAAAGACTGCAACATAAAAACAGGTCCTGCATTTCTAAACTTCTTCAAAACAGACTGAGAGCAAGCTTTCTGCAGGTTTTGAAAAAAATCTCAGTTTGCCCTTCTACAAACTACGGCCATAAAATGATCTTAAATACGAGCAGATCTTACATTGATAATCATGACTTGTTTTCACATTGAATTAAATCTGAGGCCGTTAGCATGTGTGTTCTTGTTTTAACCATAAACTCACTTAATTTTAAATAGTTTCTCAGAAACCAAGACTTCTTATTTGAAGTAGGCCTGGGCAATATATCTAGATTTTTATTTTTAATTTTTTTTTTCTTCAGGGCATTTGACCAATCCTTGATCCTTTTTTTTTTTTTTTTTTTTTTTAATAACATTAATGTTTAACTAGTCAGGGTCAGTCTTTTCTCTTAACTGTTATCATTAGCATATGTGACCCTGGACCACAAAACCAGACATAAGGGTACATTTTTTTTAAATGTAGATTTATACATCATCTGAAAGCTGAATAAATAAGCTTTCCGTTGATGTATGGTTTGTGAACTTTTTGAACATCGTGAATCTGAGGGTGCAAAAAAAATCGAAATATTGAGAAAATCACCTTTAAAGTTGTCCAAATAAAGTTCTTAACAATGCATATTACTAATCAGAAATTAAGATTTGACATATATACAGTAGGAATTTTACAAAATATCTTCTTATAGTATGAACTTTATATCCTAATGTTTTTTGGCATAAAAGAAAAATCAATCATTTTGACCCATGCAGTGTATTTTTGGCTATTGCTGCAAATATATCCCAGCGATTTAAGACTGGTTTTGTGGTCCAGGGTCACATGTTGTCAACGTATCTAATTATAACGTTTGGTATTATCTCTATTTAAAATCGTGATTCCTCAAAATAAAATCATGGCAAAAGATTAAATTCAAATAAAGTGATAAAATCTGAAAAATCGTCCTAATATGATGTCATTTTGCTTCTTAAGTGAAGCGTCTTGATTTAAGAATCTTTAGACATTTGACAAAATAATACAACATACAAGGACAGTACAAGTTCAAGCCTTAAGCTGTTTCTTTTCTGTAAAATGAATTAAAAATGAATGGAGATCTGTTAAAAGTTATGTTTTCAAACAGAGTTGCTAATACAACTCTACTGCCTAGACATTTTAAATATATTGACGTTCCCTTTAATTTATTACTTCAATTTTTCTTTGCTTGGCTTAAACCAATCTTAAATTATCTTCATAAAACCTGCAGAAACCTTGGAGAGTTTGAAATGGAAACAATAATCTCAATGCAAATTTTTAATACTTCAAATAAAAATAACAACTTGCCCGACTCTTTATTATTTTGGTCTTGTGTAGAGATGTGTTTGCTGCTGGTCCGCAGCCTTCCAGCTGTTTTTAGCGTTCTCATGGGTGATATTTAATATTTGCTAAATTTCACCATACAAAAACTGGGGAAAGTTCTGGTTAGTATGTGGAAATCATGCAGAACCAAAATGATAAATTCATAATTTAGTTTAAACATATTCAAACATGCTAACTACTAGTATTACTGGAAATATCCCAGTTTTCCTGGATCTAGATTCTGTGCACACTGACAGTATCAGGGTTTGTGTATGGTGTTGTGTTGCACATTGTGCATATATTCTGCATGGTTTGTTGGTTTCCTACACAGTATGGAGCAGTATGGAATCTAATTGTAGTTATTTCTAGGTCAGTATAAGCATGTAAAGAAAAAAAGAGTATGGAATAATATTTGTGTTACAAGACAATCACCCCATTCTGTTTTCTAAAACAACATTTATCATACAAGCCGAGTGTTTTTCATGACAAATGGAGTGACTGAATAATTTCAAGATGCGTATTTGCATTACATAAAGCTGTATGTCTTTACCGTAATCAAGTCTTTTTTGCAAGTCAAGCCAGCAACAGATAAAGGGAGCGTGCAATCATTTAAATCAGGCTGCATTTTTATCATGCAATATTAAAATAACAATTACGATATTAAACCGATGTCTCAGTGGTAAATATATGCAGGTCATAAAGTGTTTTATGTTTCTTCTCATTACTGTAAACATGAGATCTGCCCTGCACAAAAGAAAACTAACATTTACAGATGACTGTACTATGTAATGAATATAATGCTGAAAATAATGTCTCATATGGGTGAATACTGCGATATAGTGATAATGCCTAATAATAAAAGATTTTATCAGTTGATCTGTAGCAAAACAAACATTGTTCTACATAGCATGTCCAGCCATTACTTTGAAAATAATATTTTCTAAATAAATAGTGTAATTAGTGACAACATTATTTTAAACTATGTATGTTTCACATGATCCTTCAGAAGTGACAAAATATTAAGCAGCATATTTAATATTTAACAATAAGAACCATTTTTAATAAGTGAGCACCAATGATAATTGAGCAGCAAATCAGCATATTAGAATGATTTCTGAAGGATCATGTAACAAGGAAGACTGGAGTAATGATGCTGAAAATTCAGCTTTGCCATCACAGGAAATGACATAGTACTATTTAACATTATTGCAGTTTTTACTCTCTTTTTTATCAAATAAATGTAGCCTTGGTGAGTAGAGGAGACAATTTATGTTTCCAAACTTTTCACAAGTACTATATAAAATCCTTTATTTTAGCATTGCATTTTTCATAACATTTACCCATTAGGCTTGTCTACTTTTGGTGTTTATTGATTTCTATGAGCTGCAGTACCTAGATACAATATCCTGACAATTATTTGCTAACATAATAGCATACATAGTCAGAATGTAATATGGTCTAAAAAAAAATCTAAGAATAGCTCTGGACATTTAAGTCTGGAGAATGTGTAGGAACCTTTTGTTTATCCCTGCACAATGTTGCACTATGTAAACTGTATGTGGTCTGTATTTACATCATGCAAACTTATGTATTGAACTTACCAGGCCACACACTGCACGTTCTAGTCTCGTCTTTTCTAATGTCTAATGTAAAGATATTGTTAGTATGTTGTATTGTATGCCTATTTCCTTAAGTCTTTCTCCTTTTTCTGCACAGAAGATGTTTGGAGTTTGTATACACCCCAAGCTGGGTGGCTGGTTTGCTATAAGAGGCTTGCTGGTCTTTAAGGATGTGCAAGTCGGAGAAGAACTTCAGCAGAAAGGTCCTCCAGACTGTGTGCGTTCACAGGAGGACAGGATCGAATTGCTGAAGCGCTTTAACTTCCACTGGCAAGACTGGAGCTATAGGGACATTGTTCCCACAGATGAAAGTTACTCTCCTCAACAGAGAGAGTATTTCCTGACTCCTCCAGGACAGCGGGGGGAGCTGCTCAGGCAGTGGGGATATCTGACTGACACTGACACTGAGAAGCAGAGCTCCACAAACAAAGATGTACACTGCTGACTTATTTTGAATGACGTAAAATGTATTAAGACATTGTGAAAATGAACATGATGTCTCACATTCTACTCAGGTCTCACTGGAACTGATGTGTCAGTACAGAGAACATGTATGAAATGATGTCACTACTGTATTTTCACTTACTTATATTTAATTGTAATAAATTTTAAAATTATAAAATGAAGATAATTAGGAGCAAGTATTTTATCGTGGAAAAGTACACCCTTCAGCATTCAAGGGGTCTTGACATTCTTTTAGTTTATTTGAGTCCATTTGAGTGTTAAAAGTAACACTGAAGCAGCGTTAAAGTTAATGAGATATTTAGTGATTAATTAAGTGGAGATTAACCATTATTGAAGACACCTGATGTTAAAAAGCAGAATCACCAAAGAAGAAAATCTCAATTTTTAAAGGGGTCATCGGATGCCCATTGTCCACAAGTTGATATGATTCTTTAGGGTCTTAATGAAAAGTCTATAATATACTTTGGTATAATATACAATGGTAGTGTAAAACAACACCCTTTTTACCTTGCCAAAATCAGCTCTGCAAAACTCATCTCATTCTGGTCGTGGCTGCTTTAAATACAAATGAGCTCTGCTCACCCCGCCCCTCTCTTCTCTCTGTGGATTGACGAGCCTGTTTACTTTAGCCGCATTTAGCGGCGTTTAGCCGCTAAACTTGCTAACTAGCACATTATTAGGAAAGGCGATCGCAAATATTCATAAAAAAACGTCTTATACTCACTTCTGCTGTAAGTGAAGGTGGATCACGAATGATTTGTGGGAGCGGCCTCTGTGGGTGTAATGCCACAATGACAGGCATCTGAGAATGGCTCAATTTGAAAAAGGGGATATTATTTTTTACAGATTAATTAGAAACCACTGCATGGATTATCATTATAGGGTAGATTTGTACATACACTGCCAACACACATTAATGTTCAAACAGCATGTAAAAGTGAACTTAGCATCCAATGACCCCTTTAAGAAACCATTATAGTGGTCAGTGTTTGCATTAGTTGGGCTCTTGACACTTACATTTTTAACATTAGATTTTGTTTGGTTGATGTAACAGAGTTAGAACAGCCAGGCAAACCAGAGGAAAGGCAATCATGTGGCCTTGATTATGTTTTGACATAACCTTCATGTAGTGACCTGTAAAATTGAGTTACGTTTTCTTTACTGATTACATCAACCCTGTGAACAGTATAACACCTATAATCAGACAAATGTGAATAAATTATGAACTGAATTGTCTTTGTATTTTCTTTTATTCTTACTATTGTGAGTTATGAATAGTAATGATATGTAAAAAGATAATCATCACCACCTGATGACTTGTGTCTCTTGGCTTATCTGGCTGTTACAATTCAGTTACAGCAGCCAAACAAAATCTAAAGTTACAAATGTAAGGGTAAGGTGCCCAACTAAACACTGACCACTATAATGGTGACATAAATTTTTGATTTTCTTCTTTGGTGATTCTGCTTGTTAACATCAGGTGTCTTCAATAACAGTCAATCATCACTTAATTAATCACCAATTATCTCATTAACTTTAACTCTGCTTCAGTGTTAATTTGACACTTTTCAGTGTTACTTTTAACATTCTTGAGTGTGGAGTCAAATAAACTCTCAGGAGAGTTAATTTAACACCAGGCTTTTTGCTGTGTATGGACTGTCCCGTATTTGCTGATTTCCACCCTCAGCCAGTTGTACGCTGTACGCCATTTCGCTGTAGCGAAAACAATGCTGCGTAAGCAATGCAGGTGTTTTGCAGTTAGATGTAAAAGTGAACATAAAAGTCTTCATTTTCTCTCGGCATCAGAGCCACTGAAGATGCAGTCGATTTTTGGGTTTTTTTGCATTTTGTTTTTGATGATAATGCACCACTGAACACACCTAAATTTGTTTAGTTCTAAGCAAATCTTTTTACTCCAGACTGATTTCTGAACGAGGGACAATTCAAGGCAGGTTTTGCTAGGTAACCCACTGCTTGTGATCCAGCTGCACCTTTGGAAAAAGTAAATCTCACACTTTATGTTTACTTTAGATTGTTATCCATGTCGGCGCTAATGATGTTCAACTTTGCCAGCTGGAGATCACAAAAAATAATGTTAAAGAGGTTTGTAAACTTGCAAGTACGATGTCAGACACTGTAATATGCTCTGGTCCCCTCCCTGCTTATCGTGGTGATGAGATACATAGCAGACTGTCGTCACTCAGTGGGTGAATGTCTAAGTGGTGCCCACAGAATAACATAGGTTTCACAGACAATTGGACGAGTTTTTGGGGCAGACCTGACCTGTTGAAAAGAGATGGTCTTCATCCCTCCAGGGGTGGTACTGCTCTTCTCTCTAGAAATATGGCACATAGTCTAAGAGTTTGCACTTCACTGACTGGGGCCCAGGTCAGGAAGCAGACAGACTGGCTTAACTGACCGTCTGCTAGCCGCCTCACGGCACCAAAATCACATATATCAGCTAATTCTCAGCACACAGAGACTCTTTCACCTAGATTTCATACTATAGAGACGGTGTCTGTTCCCCCCAGCTAGAAAACACAAAAAATGTCCAAACCAATTTAAGAGTAACAATTTAATTGATGTTCAACGAATAAAATATGTATATAATACAGAGAAACAAATCATAATGCTTGGTTTATTGAATATCAGGTCCCTTTCTATGAAAGCACTTTTTGTAAATGATATGATCACTGATCATAACCTAGATGTGCTAACTTGTTTGAAGTAATGGTGCTTCATATTACATTATCCAGAGAAACAAGTGTTAATGATAAATCCCCTGTGATGTTTGTACTGGCTACTGTATACAGGCCACCAGGGCACCATACAGACTTTATTAAAGAATTTGCTGATTTTCTATCTGAGTTAGTGTTTGCTGCAGATAAAGTCTTAATAGTGGGTGATTTTAACATCCATGTTGATAATGAAAAAGATGCATTGGGATCAGCATTTATAGACATTCTAAACTCTATTGGGGTTAGACAACACGTGTCAGGTCCCACTCATTGTCGAAATCATACTCTAGATTTATACTATCACGGAATTGATGTTAATGGCATTGAAATTCTGCAGCAAAGTGATGATATCTCAGATCATTATCTAGTCTTGTGTATACAGCTAAAACTGTAAATTCAACCCCTTGTTGCAAGTATGGTAGAACCATCACTTTTACCACAAAAGACTGCTTTGTAAGTAATCTTCTTGACTTATAGCTCAATAGCTCAGAAAAACTTGATGATGTAACAGAAACTATGGACTCTTTTCTAGCACTTTAGATACGGTTGCTCCTGTACGCTTAAGAAAGATTAAGGAAAACAGTCCGACACCGTGGCATAACGAGCACACTAGAGCTAAACAAAACTAGAGGTATTTCATACTGCCTGGCGTGAATGTACCCTGTCCTATAGAAAAGCATTAAAAACTGCTAGATCTGATTGCTTTTTATCTCTTCTAGAAGAAAACAAACATAACCGTAGGTATTTATTCAATACAGTAACTAAATAAACAAAAAATACCAACATACCAAATAAGCACCAACAGACATTGCCTTTTCCCAACAGCACAGCAGTAATGACTTTATGAACTACTTTACTTCCAAGATCAATACTATTAGAGATAAAATTGTAACCATGCAGCCGTCAGCTACAGTATCGCATTAGATCTGCACTATAGATCTCCTGGGTAACAATTCCACTCATTCTCTACTATAGAAGAAAAAGAATTGTATGAACTTGTTAAATCAACTAAACCAACAACATGTATGTTAGATTCTATTCCATCCAAGCTACTAAAAGAAGTACTTCCAGAAGTCATAGATCCTCTTCTGAATACTATTAATTTGTCATCGTTATTAGAATATCTCCCCAAAACCTACCAACTTGACCTGAACAAATTAATTAATTACAGACCAATCTCAAATTTCCCTTTTCTGTCAAAGATACTAGAAAAGGTAGTATCCTCACAATTATGTTCCTTCTTACAGAAAAATGGTATCTGTGAGGATTTCCAGTCAGGTTTTAGACCGTATCATAGTACTGAAACTGCTCTTATTAGAGTTACAAACGACCTGCTCTTATCATCCGACCGTGGTTGTATCTCTCTATTAGTGCCTCTTGATCTTAGCGCTGCGTTTGACACTGTTGACCACAACATTCTTTTGAATAGACCAGAAAATGATGTTGGCATTATTGGAAGTGCATTGGCATGGTTCAATTGTACTTATCTGACCTCCGTGGAAATGAATGAAGAGGTATCATATTGATCACAAGTGCAGTATGGAGTACCTGAAGGCTCAGTACTAGGGACATTACTTTATACGCTTTACATGTTACCCTTAGGAGATATCACTTTCACTTTTATGCTAATGATACTCATAACATACCAATTTGAAAAACTGGAACGGAATGCATAGCTCATATAAAAAACTGGATGATGAGTAATTTCTTACTGCTAAATTTTGAAAAAAATAATTACTGGACCTAAAACCTCTAACCTAAAACACTGTCTAATACTTGATGGCTGCTCTGTCAATTCTTCATCATCAGCTAGGAACTTAAGTGTGCTATTTGATAGCGATCTTTCCTTCAAAAGAAACATTTCTAGCCTTTGCAAAACTGCATTTTCCATCTCAAAGATATATCGAAATTACAACCTTTTGCTCTTAGTGTCAAATGCAGAAGCGTTAATTCATGCATGCATGACCTTAAGGTTAGATTGTTGTAATGTTTTATTGGGTGGTTGTTCTGCACGCTTAATAAACAATCTCCAGCTGGTCCAAAATGCAGCAGCTAGAGTTCTTACTGGAACCAGGAAGTATGACCATATTAGCCCGGTTCTGTCAACGCTGCACTGGCTCCCTATTAAACATTGTATTTTAAAATCTTACTAATTACTTATAAAGCCCTAAATGGTTTAGTTTCTCAGTACTTGAGTAAGCTCTTATCACATCTCACATCTGCTGTGTTCTCAAAACTCTGGCAATTTGATAATACCTAGAATAATCAGTTGCGGGTGGCAGATCATTTTCTTATTTAGTGCCTAAATTCTGGAACAATCTACCTAACACTGTTCGGGGGGCAGACACACTCTGTCAGTTTAAATCTAGATTAAAGACCCATCTCTTTAACCTGGCTTACACATAACACATTGACACATTCTTATAATTCAAATCCATTACAGGATTGTTAGGCTGCATTAATTAGGTCAACCAGAAAACACTTCCCATAACACCTGATGTATTCGTTGGAACGTAAGAAGATTGGCATATATTTGTCTGTTTCATTCTTATTCCGAGGTCACCATAACCAACAGATCCAGTCTGTATCCAGTTCAGATGGTCACTGCAGTCCCCTTGTAGCCAGCCTAGATGGTGGATCAGCACCTAGAGATGACCTCTACAGTCCTGAATGTCAGTGGAGACTACTTCAACTAGATGAGCCCCAGAAATGGATCCCCTGTGAAGACCTCGTCACCTAGACGGCCATCGGCACAAGACCAAGTGAACCTCATGAGTCCTCTGCACAATCTGACTTTGCTGTAACATGGAACAAACTGCTGGTTCATCTGGCCAGAAGAGAACTGGCCCCCCCGACTGAGCCTGGGTCTCCCTAGGTTTTTTTCTCCATTTAAAAGCGCTATGTCACGACCCGACCAGTCTAGGGTTGGTAAGGCCAGTGACAAGAATAAAAATGTAAAATTTAGAGAACGACTACACACTCCTCTTGTCCCAGCTCACAATGACCCCAAAATAGAGATTTTCACAAGCTTCACAAAATGTATTATTACAGAAATCAAGTAATTAGCAGCACATAACTTTGGAAGGGGATCCAGGCCAAAATAACAAACCAGAGGAAAACTAACTAGGGTTTAGAACTAAATTATCTAACAAAGCAAAGAAATACAGGAGCCTTCCCTAGCTCCAAAAACCAGGAGAAACGAAGTTCATAAAAATAAAAGGCAATCCCCAACCTGCTTGCTTCAAAATTAACAAAAGATTATTTACAAATAACGAATAATTAAAACAAACAAAAATAACTGCTTACAAACCAGAGGGTTGCATTAACCGAAAATTGTCCGTTGTTGACGCAATTTTTATATCAGTGACGGAAAAATCTGAAGGCCCTCCGTCATTTTGACAGATTACACAGATTGAGGATGATCCATTGTAAAATTGTAGCTGTAATTCCCACCCCTGTCCAGTTGGTGGCAAGTGCGCTCCCATGTAGCAGCAGAGCGCTTGATCCAGAACAAAAACGAAACTGTCACAAATGTTTTGCTATGCCTTTGATTACGCACAGATGAGTACACAGAAGCGACAACGAATCATCACGCCACATTAAAGAGTGCCAAAATGGTATTAATTGCTTGAATTTCCTAATGCAATGGACAGAATTTGAAATCTGAGACTTTGTTTTATATCAAAAGTAACACAAAGCTTAGCCTATTGCTATTTTTTGGAAGGAAGACGCACTACTGTTTATTCATCAACAGCATAGACCAAAAAAATGATTGTGATTTAATTAAAATATGAAAAGGACGGGTAATAATAGACTATGACGGAATTTTTACGTCCCTGTCCATCAAAATGATGGACAATGTTAAAGTTTAGCGCAACCTCTGTTACAAACTGAAAACTATTGGTTACGGGTTACAGGGGAAAGAATTACGCTCAATCTTAGCTGCTTGGAAGTGAGAGCTCCGTGGCCCAACTATTACTTACACAGAGATTCAAACTTACGTTTACACTGATGTTATTCGCAACACTCTATAGTCAAAAAGTTATCTGGGGCAGGAGACTGAGGACGAAACAACGAAGCTTCACAACGTGCTCTCAACAGAAGCTCTCCAACACTGCTCTGCTTCCTAGCATTTAAAAGCTCCCACTCACAATGCAATCTCCTGCAGCTGGTCCCAATCAAGTGCTGCCAGAAGGAGAGAGAGAGAAACTGCACACAATGTATAGCATGCAATACAACATAAACGTCACACATGAATGCAAAAAAATAAATACAAATAATAATGTACCTCGAAGAACGTAACAGTTTTATAAATAAAGGTGACTTGACTTGAATTTATATTGTTTTATGATTATTTGTAAATCGTATTTCCTCTTCCACAGAAGAGAGGGCGGGGTGAGCAAAGCTCATTAGCGTTTTAAAAGACACGCTCCAAAATGGCTCGCTGTGAACAGACGAGATAAAAACTGTGTAGTTTTACATGACCTTTGATTAATTTTAACCAAAGTTTGATGCAGACATTTCATGAAGACTCTAAAGAATCCTACCAACTTGTTCTCTAATACTAGTGATCTAGCAATCCGCTCGTCAGATTTCCTTCCTTCAGAAGTTCATCTGAAATTCACCATATTGCTTATTTATACTTCAACGACTGCATCAGTGAAACTTTGTTCTCCTTGCCGTGAAGTGCAGTGTAGTGTATCTATAATGTATTGGTTTCCCTTCTTCCTTTCATTGCAAAAACAAGTCTTCACCTTACCAACCGAGACTGCCTTGCTCTCAGTTGTTGAAGCCCTAAGAGTGGATTCCAAATCTTCAATACTTACCTTGCTGGATCTCTCCACAGCTGATACGGCTAACCACCAGATCCTCCTGTCAACCCTGTTAATCTGCAACACCTTTTAGCTCTAACTGCATTTACAATTTAGCACTGTTCTCTTGCCTTATTGCTTAACTAGAGCAAATCCCATAGTTATAAATGTGGAACAATGCCTTCCAGAGTATTGAAATTCAGTATCCAGTGAGCATGACCCCCATGCCACCAAACGATTATTGCAGTTTTTTTTTTCTACTTAAAATTTCATGTTTAATGTAATGTGATAATTTACAGTGAGTTTCTTTGTTTACCAAATTTTCAGTTGTTAAAAAGCAGTGGAATCAGGACTTTAGAATTGTAATAACATGGACAAATATGTGCATATCGTGCATATTTTTTATTTTATGCAATAATGATCTTTCAAAGCTTTAATGCATTCCTTGTGCATAGTTATAAGGACCCAAAATACTTATAATTACAATTGTAAAGCATTTTTGTAGCTCAAACAGTAGAGCACGGTGCTAAAGGTCATTGGTTTGATTCCCAGAGAATGCAAGAATTGGTGTATATTTTTAATGCAATGTAAGTCGCTTTGGAAGAAGTATCTGCCAAATGTGAAGATTATGCATAGTGATTTCTGTTCAACCATGCTGAATGTTGGTAGCCCATTCTCCTTATATGTTACTTGTTGGCTACTAATCAAAGAATGATACTATGTTACTAAGCCATAATAAAGGCTAGGGGACTCACAGAATCACGTTAAGGAACCAAAATTGCTAATCTAATTGTTCAACGTATCATGTGGATCCTGAATGCATAAACATAACTTGGCATCAGTTTGGCATTTCATACAATGACAAAGAAAAGAGAATCAATTCACTCTTAAGTGTTATTTTTCACATACATGATCTACATTAAATGAATTCTGAATAAAAGCAGTCCTAAAGATTCTGAATTTGTCTTGATTTTGAAAGCCCCTTATTTGTTCATTTTAATACTGATCTAATTTACCATCTAAGTGTTTATCACTATAAATGGTTGGTTGTCCTCAGTGACATCTGGAGACATGAAACTATTATATCACACTTGTACTCTGGTGGGGTGGTGATCGGACTATGCAAATATGCTCTTCAAACTACTAGCCGACCCAATGTCCATATTGTGTCACGTTAAACGTTACACAAGTTGCTCACTGCTCTCAAATAATGCATTATACAAGACACTGATTTTGTTTTCCTAGAAAAATTATATGTTACATCAGGCGCGGCGCCAGGATTTAATCTTTGGATGGGCCGTAGTAATTTTGGGTGGGCCTTAATTTAAGGAGTCAATATGTTCAATATAAAATGTATAT